>JAVQJG010027426.1:0-76465 GCA_036024015.1 Craterocephalus amniculus
CCTCTTTTAGAAATGATGGATGTAACACAACCAGGTAAAGGTCACTTAGATAAAGCCGAGCAAAGAAAGACAACATATAATTTCACATGCTACTTTCCAACACATTTTATGCTGCTAAACACCTCGAAGGAGATACAAGCTTTAAATACAATGTTATTACAATTTACTAAAGCTAGATGTAGTGATTGCTAGCAAAATACGCATAGACAATATTTATTTTATTCAACGTGAGCTATTATTAGCTTTATGTGTTATGCTTCTGTGTAACTCATGTCACTGACATTGTCGCAGTTTCGTAACTAACATTGCGAGGTTTCATAACATTCTGCTAGCAACAATTAGCATCCAGTTTGCACAACTCATATTCAAACTATTTCAACGTGCACCAAATTTACCCAGTAGGCTACATATTATATTTTGTCACATAGCATTATCCACGGTGTTGTTGCCGGAAAAAACCGCAGCCATAAACTCAGCGCTATGAAATAGTTAGCTGGGGACGCTAGCAGCTAACAGCTGTTTCACAAATGAGTCACATGACCTGGTTCGTTCATTGTGTGTTTTTTAAGTGCTACAACTAAGCAATGCAATATCTTTATGTGTTTTAGAAAAGTCTTGAACTTACCAAATTCTTCAGAGTTGTTCTATTTAAAGCTCTGTTCATGTTGGGCACTTCAAGTTGATTTTAGCAGCAGCACGGACAGATTGGTGTTGAAGGTCTTCTGACGATAGGAAACACTGAGTTCTCGCGATATATACTGAGCAAATGAGGTAACTTCCTCTCTCTCTCTCTCTCTCTCTCTCTCTCTCTCTCTCTCTCTCTCACACACACACACACACACACACGGATACACACACACGCACACAAAATACATGCACGCACGCACTCACAAGAGTTACGTGAACTTGATGCTTTTATTAGTTAACATTTTCTGATTATTTGTCTAGTTTCGCCTTTGACATTGAGGTGAGGTGGCTAACGTGACTGTGCTTTTGGAGAATGTCTGTCTTGCAGCCATGCACAGATTATAAAACAACGGGCATGTGCAGTTGCCTGTCCTTCCGACGACACCCAGGCTGAAACAACATTTTGGATAAACTACTTGTTCTGTGTGTGGAGTTTAAAATGTTGCAAATGTCCTCCAAAACTTCATGGTCATTGACCTACTTCTTGTTATTTTAGTTTTGTTGGGCTACGTTTTGAGTATTTTGGGTCCCATTATGGTTAACATCTTTTTTATGTTTCATTTCGTATTATACAACACATATATGTGATTTTTTGTTAAATGTATGCACCTTCAGTATTTCAGATTAGACTGAAATATCTTACCGTTCTTCAATCATATTACATCTAGGCTATTTAATAGGCTATTATCAGCTTAATCTAAACATCATAACTGATGTGCCGGAGCTTGTTTTAAACCTTCCAAAACAACCAATATTATCAAAAGAATATTATTTTGCTGGAAATGTTTTTCCAATAATTAAGCGATTGTTTAATTTTGTATTTTCTTGAAAAACAAACAAATAAATAAATAAATCGAAATATAAAGATAAATACTGCTATTGACAAAATAGTTGTTCAGTCATTTAATTAGAAAACACAATTTTCAAACAATCTATTGTTGTTGAGTTTAAAATCTAATTTGTGAAATATGCTGTGACAGGCTAATGATTAAAAAGAAGACAACTCTGCTTCTGAGAAAAACTGAATGAAAATGTAAAGCAAATTAGCTACTGAAGAACAATAGATGACATCTGTAAAAGTGTTTCATTCCTTCACTTTTGAGACATCATTTTTCAAATGATCTGTAGCTATCCCAGACTAAAAACACAATGAACATAAATACATAAATCCAAACATTATCATACACATGCATATACGTTTCTTTGAAGACAATAATGCTTTGCAGTTTCATGTGAAAGTCTTTCCGTTCATGTAATTTCATTAATCTCCGTAAGAATAACTAGACGAAATCTAACAAATTAAAAAAATAAAATAATGTTTTTTGGACTCACGAAATGCGTTTGACCATTTATTAGGATTTTTTTTTTCGTTTGAAAAAAAGAAGAACAAATGTTTGCGTTTTAGCTCGCATTAAAGATCATATAGGTAACAGTAATCTCTGTCTAAGCTGTTAATGTTCAGAGAGATCCTGTTTGTGACATTTCACCCAGTAGAGGGCTCCCTGCAGCGCTGTGAATAAATAGCCTACTTGTGAAGTGTGAAGTGTTAAGTTCACTTAAAACAAAAACACAACAAAGTTCAATGAATAGCTGAATGAAAATAAAGATGTAAAGGATGATCATAATCACAATTAAAGAAATGTATATTTAGATTAATTCCTCTTTCTTGCATGTTTTTTGTTTATTTGTTTTAGCTTATATGAAAAAAAAACATTTCTTTAAAAGTAAATAGTCTCACAGAATAAAAAAAATGTATATACAATTAGAGGAAGGTGTTGACTTAATTTGCCACAAATGACATGTAATATCTAACAAGTAACATTGCATCTAGTTTCAAATAATTCTTCAGTAACTTAACAGGCTATATTACCGCTACACATATCAGAGATTGGCATCTGTGGGACGGTCAGATAAACACATGCTCTCAAAGCCAGCCCATGTCCTAAAGAACATTAAGAGCAGCGGTCCAGGAGAAGATTTGCATGGCACCCTCTCCCCGGACCCGCAGAGGTCCAGGTTTTGCATACGTCATTGGTCGATGATCTTTGCTTTCTCTCCACCTCTCGGAGGAGGAATACAAGTTTATCATCCAGCCAAGGACAGGACGGTCTCCTCTGGCGCTACTCTCCTCCATCCATCGGCTTGCACTCGACTTTGTGTCCTGTATGGTGGACATCCTGCTCAACACTTCTTTCTTGGATGATATGGGGGATCATTCAAAAAGTAAGACAGCTACACCTTTCCTTCACACTATCCTCGAGATTTAACACTTTAATATTTTTACTTTTACGCTCATTACCAAGGTTCGGTCCACTGAATTTTTTCATTTCACAACAGATTTGAGGGTTTGCAGGAAAATGCAGAATAACCATCAAAAACCAAACAAATTAACGAAAAAACTACGAATATGAATGTAATTTTCTTACAGGCTCAACTGGCGAACCATTTTCCCTTTAAAGTAATATCCGGAATCGGTGATATTTTTAGTTCTTGCGGCCCTATTATTACTAGAATTATCCAAATATTCATGGAAGAACAAGTTCTGCTCAACAGTCTTTCCTCAAGGTGAAAGAGGCGTTTAATATGGATATACGTGTGGATTAAAGGAGCGCACATTATCATATTGTAGCCTATAACATTCATATTTTTTTTCGTCACAGAGAAGTCGGGGATTGCAATGTGTGTGGGCTGTGGAAGTCAGATACACGACCAGTACATCCTGAGAGTTTCCCCGGACCTGGAGTGGCATGCAGCCTGCCTCAAGTGTGCAGAGTGCAACCAGTATCTGGACGAGACCTGCACTTGCTTCGTGCGAGACGGAAAGACTTACTGTAAAAGAGATTATGCGAGGTGGGAGGACCGTAGTTTTATGGATTTAAAAAAAATCCGTTTAGCTTGATATACCCTTTATTACTTAATGTAGTGAATTTTGATCAAATAATATATCCAGAATGGAATATAATCTTTACAACAGGTGAGCAAAACCATTTGTCGTCAAAACTAAATAGGGTTACTTTACTTTAAAAATTTAAATCTCATTTTCTGTGACAGTTATCAGCTATCAGCTTGTGCATGATACCATTACATTACAATAGGTACATGATACCAAGTAATCTCCTTCTCAGGTTGTTTGGCATCAAATGTGCAAAGTGTAACATGGGCTTCTGCAGCAGCGACCTGGTGATGAGAGCCCGGGGCAATGTGTATCACATGGAGTGTTTTCGGTGCTCGGTGTGCAGTCGACACCTCCTGCCGGGGGATGAATTCTCCCTGCGGGACGACGAGCTGCTGTGTCGGGCTGATCACGGCTTGCTGGTGGAACGGGCCTCTTCAGCGAGCCCACTCAGCCCGGGGACCATCAACGCCAGACCGCTGCACATCGCAGGTGAGATGGATTATTTACTTGAAAATAATTTATTTAATCTATTTATTTAAAATTGAATAAATAAAAATCCTCCTCATAGGTCCAGATTATTATTATTATTATCATCATTATTATATTTATTATTATTATTAGACTTATTATTATTATTATTATTATTATTATCTGGATCTAAACTCTTCATATAGGAAACAATTTAATCTCATAACAGACCAAAATTTAATTCGTCTTTTGTTTAAGATCATTCTAAAGAAAAACTTTTTTTTTATTTAATGTCTTTCTCTTTAGACCCAATTTCGGTCCGGCACCCTCCTCATCACCGGAACCACGTGCACAAGCAGTCTGAGAAGACCACCCGTGTCCGGACGGTGCTGAACGAGAAGCAGCTCCACACCCTGCGGACCTGCTACAACGCCAACCCGAGACCGGACGCCCTGATGAAGGAACAGCTGGTGGAGATGACCGGGCTCAGCCCCAGGGTGATCCGCGTCTGGTTCCAGAACAAGCGCTGCAAAGACAAGAAGAAGTCCATACTGATCAAGCAACTTCAGCAGCAGCAGCACAGCGACAAAACCGTGAGTGATCAGGTGTTAATAAAGTTAACATTTGATATTAAAGTTGTAGCCTACACTCGTTCCCCCACGAGTCAGAGTCAATTTCAACTTATTTGCATTGTCTTTCGTTTTTTAAAAAAGGTAAAACTTTGTCAACAGTCCCTATAGGCTAAAAGATTTTTCTTTACGTTTGGGAGACGAACCTGGGTAAAAATGATAAAGCATATGCTCTCAGAGGAAAATTCAAGAACTTTGTCATGCCACATGTTTTATGAATATACGAAATTCTGTACTGAGATTCGGACACAGCAGACATGACAACATGAATATAATGATAAAGTAAAAAAAATAGGAGTGCAAATACTGATAAGAAAAATTATAACATAAAAGGACAATAAAAATGTATTAAATGCATATTGCACACTACGTTTTACTTAATCACGACAGAACATGTTAAATAAGCATAACTCTTTTTTCAATATGAGTTTTTAGACCATTTCTGAGAAGAATATTTGATATGATCTATTATGATTTATTTCCACATAAATGGAAAAAAACATGCCGCACACTCAATGATAAGTCAGTTTTTTCCCTTAAACTACAGCCATCACAGTTTCATTAATAACTACATTTACATTTCTTATCATTTTCTTTTTGTTTTAAAAAAAGAGAAAGAAGTAAGCTACATGTAGGCTATAATATGTATTTTTATTCCTCCTGCAGAATCTGCAGGGCCTGACAGGCACACCTCTGGTGGCAGGGAGTCCCATTCGACATGACAACACCGTGCAGGGGAATCCTGTGGAGGTGCAAACCTACCAGCCTCCGTGGAAAACTCTCAGCGACTTTGCCCTGCAGACCGATCTGGACCAGCCTGCCTTCCAACAACTGGTAGCCTACTATAGCTTCCTTACAGTTAGGTCTTGCTAAAAGTAATTATGGTACTATTAAAATAAGAATTTTGTCCATGGTTACAATTAAGTTCTGGTCAAGCTGCTTGTTAAGTAGTACTGGCGGTAATATTGTGGTTATTTATCGGATTGTGTTATCACAAGGTCAGTTGGAAAAGGTGTGTGTAGACTTCCACCTGATTTAAGTATTGATAAGAGCATTATGGGGTTTTGATTTTCTTTTGTTTTTATTTATTCCTTATACAAGAAACAATCTACTAAAATGTGGCCCCCCCGCAAATTCACACCTCCTGAAATCTCTACAGTTGAAGTTTGTTAGAAACTGTGTGTGACTAAACAAATATCAGCTTGTTTGAAATGAGATAAGATAAACAGAGCCTTCGTGTTTGGGTGCAGGTGTCCTTCTCTGAGTCTGGCTCTATGGGCAACTCCTCCGGCAGCGATGTGACCTCCTTGTCGTCGCAGTTGCCGGACACACCGAACAGTATGGTGCCGAGTCCTGTGGACACGTGAGGACAGCGGGGTCAGTTGGAGGCCCCGAGCACTCACCCGCATCATCACCAGCAAGATGCAAAGACCCTGCTGACATTCAAACGACACTAAAGAACAACCAGGATGGATTATACTGCTGGATACATTCGCGTCCTGTCTGCATTATGAGGGGTCTGACTGCTCCCTGTACATCTAAAGCATTGTATCTCACTGCAATGGATACACAGCTGCAGATGAACACGACGGGCCTCTAACTGTAGAGAACACTTTGCCAATTCCTGATGTGGACATCATGGGAATGTGTGATAAGACTAAAACACGTGAGCCTGTGCTGGACGTCTGAACGTCAATGGATGCAGTTTGTTTGTCAGGAAAATACAACCTGTGTAGATGTGCATGATCTGTAAGTCTCATTATCAACTCTTGTAAATTATTGGAACACACGAGAGATGCGCAATGTTCGTGTTTTCTCCAAAAAAGTATAAGTTATTATTATTTATTACGAAGACAGACATAGCTGATCCAATCAATAAAAACTGTTGATTATTGCATGCATAATCCATTTGTTCCATAAATCTTCAGGTCTAAAGTTGGCAAAAATAATCTACCCATACGTGAAATGCTGTTTAAATTGTAGCCTAGTTCAGATCTAAGACAGTTTCGTTCTGTAATGACAAATAATGAGAAACAAAAAAATATAATGAAAATAAATAGCTATCCCAAAATACATCTTAGCCACTACGAAATCTAAGGTTTAATTTTTTATTATTATTAGTTTTACAAATGTGTTTCCCAACTCTGTGGCAGTTTTTCCAATTTCGACACACTCCTTTCTCAGTTTCTGAGCCAAGTTGATCATTATCTGATTGCTGACAAGATATTATTAAGCATGTGGCCCGTGCGTTAGGGGTCACTGATCAGACACAATAGGCTGCTGCAGTTTGATTCGCTTGCTTGTGTGTCCTGGGATTTTGAATGTTGACATTAGCTCTTATTTCTATTTTTACAACCCTCATGTTGATTTAAAGCAAACGTCGCGTGACGTTGCTCAAGCGATAAAACGATCAAATTGGCCTTATTTAGACAAAATGCCATAATGCAGTAGGCGAATCCGAAGCTCATGGTTGGGGCTACAAGTCTAGACAGACAGGACAGGCAGCGGCGGCTCTTTATCTGCATCTGGCATCACCTGCAAAGGATACACTGAGTGGACCCACAACAAAACGTGCAACAGCAGCGGCGCAGGGACTGAGTGGACTCCCAGCCTGCGGACGCATCGTGGCGCGTCTTGAGTTTATTTTCATTCCAGTAGGAATCTTGAGCGACAAATCGCCGCTGGACAAGAGAGCATGCAGGTCAAGCCGGGACTGACACACTACACCTCAACAATTTGTTGGGAAGGCTCGGCTTTTATCAGTGAAGGAAGTGGAGCCTCATTGAAACGAAAAATCCCGCGAAGACATGAATGCGCATGCTGATATCCAAAATCTGGCCAAGGTAGCGGAGGAAACAGCACAACTAGGAAAATATCAGATATCTGAACTATAGGCCTATTTGACATACTCACTACTAGTCCAGAAAAACACATCTAAAACATCTTTTGTTTTTCTAAAAAAGCAAATGTCTGACTTAAAACATTTACCAGGCTCCAGATTTCAGCATTAATATGATTTAAAACAGAAACTGAAGATGGGAGATAACTCAAGTAGTTTGTTGATAATGGAGGAGCAGTTTTATTTTCCTTCACCGTGTGGTTTCCTTTCAACAGTTATACGCTGAAGTTGTTCAAATGAAAATATATATATTTTTAAAAAGTCAGAAAAAGGTTTCATCTGAAAGTACCAGCCTTCAGCATAGGCATAAATCTTCAGCTCATTCAAGTATACGTTTCTATTTCTTTGAAATTACAATTAACCATCAGTCATACTGGTGACAACAGGAACAAATTACCACTATTAAATTTGATGTGGAGCTAGCCATGAGGACAAGTGAGGAAAAATGGCTGTGGTACAGTAAACGCCAGTTCAAATGAATAAAACCAGGGAACAATAAAACATATTCATAAGTATTTTATTAAACAATATGAAGGTAAATAACTCAATAAATTATATTAATTTTTAAGTCACTTGCAATAAGATAACAGAAAAGATGTGAACTTGCAAAATATATCTGCAACTGAACTTGTTTTGAATGTGAATGACTAGAAGCCTACCTTTAGTCACCATCCTGCCAAGTACAACTAGCTAAACACAACCAAAGAACACAAACAGATCTGATTAACATGTTTGGCAAACAATAACAGTAAATGTTACAGGTTTAGATTATTGCCACTTTTAAAATGTAACTATTTCAGTCTACAGTACAACGGGAACAACTGGATGCAAATAGTTTATTCAGACGGTAAACACAATGAAAAAATAAGGCATGTGCAAATACTTCTTAAGCATCGATGTGATTTCCATGAAATCAAAAGAGATGCATCAACATATAATAAGGCTTCCCATTTACATCCGGAACAAGTCTGAAGAACATCTTTGCAAGTGCAAACCAAGTCACCAACTAAAACATAATAATCGTAACAATAATAATTTGAAAAACAAAAACAAACTATGTCTCCTAGTGTCTTATACTGGCTATAATGTGCTTTTAAATTCTGTGGAACGTGGGCAACTCCATTACTCTTCCTGCTTCTGGAAAAAAAACTGCAGGGCTGACTCCCACTGGTCACTTGGAAAGCGGTTGGACAGTTCAGTGTAATCCAGGAGCCACTGGGAAACTGAAGAAATAACAAAGGTTGACAAAGTTTTACTGGGTATTCGATGAAATATTAATTAAAATAAATAAATAAATTCCAATTTCTTCACAGGGGGGTGGGGTTAAATTTGTTTTTGACTTAGCTTACCCATTTTGCTTTTTTTATTGTCTGAATCCTTCTCGTTTCCGGCACAGTCCTAGGAGGAAAGATAAAAGCTTTAGGCTTTACAGAGCAGAGTGCAGATGTATGCATCATTAATAATATCTGTACCTTTCATTTTTCTCGGCCTAATTATGCAACACGGAGCAAATAGTTGTACTGCATGGTGCAAAATTTAAAGCTTCTTACTGTGATTTACTCAGCAAACAGAGCTACCCAGGATTAACTTGCTCCACTCAAAGGAATGTTCCTGAGCTTAACTCAGATGAGGGCAGCAGGGCAAGACACCATGCGTTATTGCTTTGTTTGAAAGAAATGACAATGGCTCGTCCCCCCTTCAATGGAAGTTAATCGGTGTCTAAACAGTGGTGGTTGCGTGGTGGCGAGGACGGCTCGTTGTCAGAGGAAGATGAAGGAGACGAGCTGTTTACTGGGAGTTGAACCAGTGGCAGGTAAATCCACCATGAAGGAACCCATTTATCTTGTAAGACCCTGCTTGATAGATTCGCCGGCAGCCCAGAAGAGCAGCTATCAACTGGCTGATGCACAGGTCATGTGATCAACTTGTGTAATGTGTGTTAAACTGACTTAATTTGGATATTTCATTGAGGGATTACATTCTGGAGGTCAGAAAGTGCTGAATGTTTTCCAAATTTAAAGCAAAAAAACAAAAACAGCACAAGTTTTCTGATGTTGACTTTCTTCGATAAGGCATGAGCACGTTTCCCGTTTACCTGAATGAATGTGGCCAGCAGCACGCAGCTCATCTCCTGCTGCAGGATAGCCTTGTTCTGAGAGTTGTTGTAGCAGGCCGAGATGAGGGATGGGAACAGCACTCGGATGAGGTGTGGGTGGCTGAAGTACTGGAACGGCAGCTGACACAGTTTCTGCAGAACGTTGGGCTGGCGGCCAGACTGCACTATCACCTGGGAACACACAGCGAGCAGGGCCAGTCAGTCACTAAGCCTGTCGGTGGCACTGCTGCTTGTAAATCACCACTCGGTGCCCCTCCCACATGTAAATCTGCCACTAAAACAACACACAAACAGCCATTAGGAGGAGACCTGGGGGGCAGAGCCTCCCACTACACAATTACAAGCTGTAAAACACAATGATTGGATGTTTTGTTGCAAAACGACAGCAGTGGAGCACAAAAGGAGGGAAAATGAGAAATGCGAGTTGAACTTCACTTTCAGGTTTTGTGTTAATCTCCTTGAACAACGCTCAATCACAGAGTAGGTTCGGGATTGAAGCCCAGGTTGAGAGGGCTTTTGCCATTGAATGAAGAGGTGGAGTCAGGAAGGGTGAAATTGAGGGGAATTTACCTACAACACCCCAACCCCCTCTTTGAGAAATGAGCAATTCCATTAGCATTATTCTCACCCTCCTCAATCATGCGCCATCACATCCGGGCCACCAGCATTAAAACCAAATATCTCCCAGCCTCATCTGAGAAGACAAGGCGCTGCAATAGAGGGGGTCCCGGCCTGGTGCTGGGGTCACCTCCCCTGAGCTTGAGAGCAGAGGGTCAGCGTGTTAAACCCTGGCTGCCCTGCTTCACAGGTACCGATGGCCGGACTGCTGGCTCAACGTCAATGGAAACCAGAAGGTTGAGGTGAGGTCCCAGAGTCACAGTGACATAAATTCTCAAGATTTACAAGATTTTAACAATACACACTCTAATATGCTTCCATTGGCTCCCCCTTTGATAATGCACTCCAAGTTTGAGCAGTAGGATAAACAAAGCGATAAGTCACTGCTTTTATCGGTTCAAGGTGAAGCCTCTCAGAGCTGCCCTCCACTGCGGAGTTCAAAAGGACACAAAACAGTTTCATTTCCGATCTTCATTTGTTTAAAAAAAAAAAGAAGAAATTCCACATGGACAGGTCAAACAGTCGGAGATGAAATGCTTTACTGATACTTGAGAATGTGAAGAGCAGCAGATTTATCAAACCTTAGATTTGTTAATTATTGAAGACGATAGTAATCATTTTAGCCTGGTGTATTTTATTCAGCGCACTACTGAACAGAAGACAAGTCTGTAAAACAAACATGAAATATGTCTAATGGTGAAAGAACAAAATCCTGACAGCTTCACTCAGTAATCTTTTTTTTTTTTCAAATAAAGGAATTTTGGACTCGAACAAATCTATCCACTGAAGGAGGGGGGAAAAAAAGCAGACTCTGGTTGTTTTCAAATGGGTGGCTGCTTATTTTCAGAGCACGTAGTTTGAGCATTTCCTTGCTACTCTTTTCCTCTAAAAACTATGTCCTCATAATTTTACCTTGATCGCTGAAATGTTTCCCTTGCATAATTTGAGCATTGGGGAAGCATACATTCATACAGCTAAACACGCCAAAAAGTCAAAACTACAATTATGCAAAAGCTTAACACTCTCCCTTGCTTGCAGTTTAATCCACAGCATTTAAGCAACATAATTTAACACCACAGAAAGTAGCTGGTGTTTGAGGTGGAGCTTTGAGGTGATCCAACCCACAAATCATCCCGGCGATCTCATAATCCTCCACCATGCATCTTCATTCCATCTTCAGCTGCTTAAATAAATTGTCCACCCTCAAGTGCCTGACGCGGAGAGACATAAAACAAAAGCTGGTGGCAGCAAGAGTCTGGAGGTAGATGGAGAGTCGTCTGCAAACTTTCCCGGACTCTGCCAGTTGAAGAGCAACACAAGTCTGAAACTGCTTCTAAACAGAGACCAAGCCGCGGCGTAACGTCTGTCAGCCCTGCAGAGGAATCTGCAGCTTAAAGCTCCACGTCATAAAACTCACATCCCGCGTCTGAACCTGCTCATCTGGCCCGCGTAGAGCAGACCCTGGTCAAACTCAAGTGCCTCGGTTGCTCTGTTCTTTTTTAACTTCAGAGACCTGGCCTTTTTGAACAGCTTTATGGCGGTTCCATTACATAACTTCCTCATTGTCCACAATAAAGACAAAGAGTGTGTAAAATTAACGTACTGAAACAAATGAATTCCCAGGAAAACTTGGAGCAGAGGCACAAACCAAAGGTAAAGCAGATTTAAGAATGGTGAAAAGGCAATTATCACTCATCCTGGAAATAAAAACAGCCAGTTCCTAGCTTGGAAAAGTAATCACAGAAATGTTAACTTACTTTCTAGACGTGAAGAGGTATTTTTATGCATTATTTTGTCTAGACAGCCCAAACACACCAGGAGGAACCAGTACCCTGGAGTAGGGCCATATATCTGACACTTGAATCCACAATATAAACCAGATCCAGCGGAAGGCCTTTACTGATAAAACCAGCAGCACAGAGGACGGCACAAAACAAAGTTGGTCTAATAAGCATTTAGTGCTTTTTTATGGCTTCTTCAGACGAGAACAGGGCCCTGCGTAAACCGCGTTTGAACAACTGGATGCTGTTTAATGCAGACGCTGACAAAGTCACACCAACTTCACGTTTAAGGTGATTGTTAGTTGTTTTAAAATGCCACAAAACCTCCTGTTTACACAATAAAACCCAACTCTTCACTCATCTCTATGAACTGATGCACTCAGTCCATCTCAGATTCAGCTGCTGATAACTCCTCTCTGAAACTAACCCGGTGTCAGTCAGAGACAAATGGAAACTCCTCACTGGAGGGTTTGCAAGGATAAAAATGTCCTCTGCTTCACTTAAACTCAGTTGGACCTGTGTTCACCCTTGAAGCAGAGTGTAAATCACCCACCAAGCTAACAATCAGGCACTCTCTTGCCAGTTTGTGGAGTGTGTATGTCAGTGTTTCTCTGCGTCTGTTTACTCTGCTGGGTGATGCAGTGTGTGTATTCCCCACTGCTGGCTCCCAGTGGTCTGCACGAGCTGCACTTACCCTGCAGGCAGTGAGGGCTTGGTTGTCTTGGCTGTAATGGACTGCTGAAGGAAGAGTTTCAACATCAGGTTAACAGGAATTACAGGTCTAAAGCGTGGCCTGGGCCTGCAGGGTGGAGGAAACGCCCTGAGAGAGAATCGGAAGAAGAGGACTGACCCCCCAGATAAGGCTGAGCCCCTGAGATGTGCGCTTGGGATGGTCTGTATATAGAAAATCCATTGCTCATGGGATGGTTACTGATATAAAGAAAACAGTTTATGTATTATTAGTACAAAGGAGTCAGGTGATTCCAGGATTCCCGTTGCAAGGAAACCAATGCCGCTGCATAAAAACATCTGTACACAACATGAAGTTAGACCCACATCTATTTGTTTTACAGACATAAAAGCCTTTATGAAGCTCATTCTGCTTGCGTGTGTGGCCATTTTCCATGTACCAAAAAAACACCAGTGTTTTCTTAACATTTCCACACTCCGAAATTGCTGGTGTCTTCTGAAAAAGTCAGCAGGAATCAAGTGGGTTAACATGTCACCAGTTTACAATTATAGTCCCGTCGGCTATATCATCCAACAAATCATCACTGGATGAATCATGAATGAATCTCTGTAGTTAAAGACAAGGAGATTACAGGCACATCTCTCTTCAGAGGGGAGAAAGGAAGTACACGTACATGTCAGTGATGAAATAGATTTAATTTGTTTTGTTTGTTGGTCAGAAGGTCTCTACAGACGCACTTAACAAAGAAACATATGGCTACATGGCTCAGTGGCCCACATGGGCAGACGCACTTATAAAAACACACAACCATACATATGTCAGTCTCCCAGTGTTTTTTTTTTGTGTGTGTGCATGTGTGACAAGGTGAATTATTCATGCGCCCAGAGCAGAGGGAATACATCACGTGTAGAGCTGCTTCAAAGTTCTGCTTTTTATGAGCGGCTTTATTTCTAAAGCATATATATAAACAAAAGCTGGTGTGCCGACAGTGAATCAGCAGTCTTTGCGACCGCACAGGCCCCGGGTTGGGCCGCTTTTGTGTCCTGCCAATGCTTACATTAGCTTGAGAAAAGCTCAAGCTGCTCTAAATATTCTCCTTGACGCCATTCATCTCAGAGCAGGACTGAATGGATGCGTTCCAGGAACTGGACCACTGGCAAAGATCAAATACGTGAAGTTGTGTGGGATCTTTTTTTCTGACAATCTTTACTCAAATATACGTTTTTAAAAGAAAAAAATGATCCATAAGTAAGGTGAGAAGGTTCCTTTTGTTGGTTGTATTTTTAGATGGAGCAACAGATTTTTAATCAAATCAGCAACATTCAGTGCTATATTTACATAGCGGCTCTGCGATTGTAGCAGTGGGTGTAGCACAATGAATAGTTTGTCACAGCCTTAATTCAATCAGCTCTAACTCAATTATTCTCTATAATAAGCTAATTGAATCTGCAATGACCAACAAATGCTAATTGTGCAGAACAAAATAATTAAATTGGATAGTAGCAGAGGGTAGAGATATAGTGGCACAGACAGGAGGAGGCACCTTTAATTAGAAATAAAGAAAATTAGCAAATTAGAATCCGCATGAAGCCCATAAATTGGTGTGTTGAGTTTGACTGTGACCGTGTGGGCATAAAACAGGATATCACTGACTTGAAGCTGTGGCTGCCGCTCGTGTGGGTCAGGCTTAGCTTACTCAAAGCCCAGCCAACTGTAGCATGGCTAATCAGGGGCCCGGTAGACGGGCCATGCATGACAGCCAGCTACACGGCAGCCAGGTCTGCTCCATCACATCCTGCTCACTTCCACAGAGCCCCCTAAGTAGATGTAACGACGGGGCAAGCACACTGCCCTGCTTTACCAGGAAGGGACAAAGACTCACTCTGAGGGACAAAGGACTACAGACCGAAGGCAAAAAGGTGCCAAGCATTAATCTTTAAACGCGTGCTTTTTGTTACAATTACAAAACTACACCCTTTTTCTGACAAATAATACATGAGAAGAACAATAGTAAGATGATATCACTGAGCTCTTCCCGCTTAATAGACAACTTTACACAAGTCAAAGCACTGAAGAAATGTGGGCTAAAAGAACTTAATAAGCACATGAAAGAAAATATTAAGTAATTTTAAAACAAAAATACAGGTCATATATATTTTGATGATTTAAAAGACAATAACATGATAAAAAAAAATCACTTGTGGATGAACTAACAGTAAAACAAAAATAATTGAAACCCTAGACATTAACTTTTATTTTATTTTAAAAAAGTACTTTTAAACCTTGTTGCCTAAAAACAATTAATTATTTCCAGAAATAAAAATCATGTTTAGACGTGTTTTATTTGTTGAACCGAAACATTTAGTTAATTCTGGTGCCTGTAGTTGGGTTACCTGGTTGTCGGGATGGTTAACAGTGAAGTATCCCACACAGATGATGACCTCATGCAGCAGCTCTTCAGAGGATTGCTGGGTACAGTACCATAGCAAGGAGCTGACAATGTGTCGGAAAGCTAAAGACAGGCCCTCAGCTCCTAGAACAGACTGGACAGACAGACAAACCACGTCAGTGCGTAGTCACTGTCATTTGAACATAAATCGTGCACAATCGTGATTACAGATCTCCACAAAACGATGCAAAGCAATAAAAGGTTATATGTTTAGCTGGTGGAAACATACATGGTGTAAGTGCATAAACAAATCAAAGACAGTCCAACCATAAAACAACCCGATTCTACTTAGAAGTGAGATGCTAGGAGGAGCTCAAAGACAGTATTTATTAAACATGTCAGTGTGATATAGCACCATAAGATCATTGCAATTTGCGCTAGAAGTTTGGGTGTGTTAGTGGTTTAACATCCATAAACACAATACCTGAGGAGCCAAATGATGATTTCTGGGCTCACAGCTAAACAAAGGGATTTTTTCATCAACAAGCATTTTATCCATTTAGATTTGGTTCAATTTAAAAAACAAATCAATAAATCTACATAAAAAAATTTTAGTTGAAAGGGCTTTTTAAAAAAAAGTTCTCAACAAAAGAAACCGTTTTCACTTATTTGCCCGCAAGTGAATTTAAAAGATCGCTGATTTGTTGCGGCAATAAAATCTAGTCACGTATGCTCCGGAGGACTTTTGAAATTCCAGTCTAAACACATTTTGTGGAGCTGATGCGGCAGAAGAGCAAGTTCATGGCCTGAATTTTGATCAACCAACTGCTGCAAAATGTGAATTAGCTGTTTGAGCGGAGTAATGTGAAACACAAGGTGATTACAACTCCCAGCTAAAAAAAGAAATATAATTTAAAATGTTCATAAAAGTCCGGCAGGGAAACGCTTTCATTTCCAGCTGTTTTGAGTTGCCTGAATATGGCGGGTCAGTGACAGGAAGCTGCTTCAAAGTAATTACCCCAAGGCATTAAAATAATTAACAGCATTCTGGCTCGCTTCTGTGGCTTTCAGTCTATACAGTGACTTAGCACAGTGAAGCTGTCGCCCTCTCCTCGGGTTGGGTAATGTATTGCCCCGCATACAGTGATAATCACTTGTGTTCCATCCTGTCTGCTTACCCACTGGGCTCTATTCAACCCCCCAAAAAATGACCTCAGGTCAAAGGGCACCTGTGTTTATGTCCACAGGTCAGCTTAGTCACGAGAAACAACTCCTCTTCTAATAGCTCTTAACAAAGTCACATACATTAAATATACATTAATCTGCTCATAAAAACAGCTCTGTTAGACTCAAAGAGGATCATTAAAGTTTTTGGGTGGTTTTATGACAACCTGCTGTTTCAGATAACTTTACAAATATCAGTGTATATGCCACTTAACTGAAAATGTCATTCAATAAAATATGTCCAATACAGTAATCATCTGATGCTCAGACAAGCACCATACATGTGAACAGTGAAAACAAAAGTGTATTTTTGGATATTATTAGTAATACCTGGAAGGCAGATAGGTCAAGAAGGGCAAAACTGTTGAGGAAGCGGATGCCCTGCAAAGCCACCTGGATGACCCCAGGGCTGTAGGGCTCCTGACTCTGAGAAGACTCTGGAGAGAAACTGTGCAGCAGGATACAATATAGAGTGTGCACCACTCCCACCAGGTCAGTGGACTGCAGAAGGGCAGTCAGGCCAGTTGGGTCTTGGCGCTTATTGTCAAATATACTGGGAGCACTGAAGGGTAAAAGACAGGAAATACAAAGTCAGCAAAAAAACAAAATACAAAACAAAAACTGAAACTGAGTAGATGGTAAGTAAGATATACATTACCTAGCAGTAGGGCACTTTAGTAAGTAATTTGAAGTATTTATAAATTATTTCATAGTTTTTTGCTGCTGGGGTCAAGTTGACTGAGCTGAGGTGTAATGATAGCTTTGACTTTACAGAAATTCTTTTAGGTAGGAAGTAACAGCCTGTTAGCTCTGCTGTATTATCTGCTGTATTATCAGGCTTATCTGACTGTTGGTGGAGCACCAGGTTTGTACAGTGTTGCATGTTAAGCTGCCACACATCTGCTCTCGAGTTCATCTTCTGCACGTTTACATTCTCCTTGTCTATTCAAGAAGTAACATTTGATCTGTTAGTACTTTTCATGCATTGTTTCATGTTTTAACTTAACTAGTAAATTTTCCTGCCAGCCAGATCTACTGATGAGCTCGACTTCTAAGATCCTGTTAACACAACAACGTTAAGTAACGATTTTCTCCCTTTGGGTTTTGAAAAAGTTGCATTTACACAACAGTTGAGTGAAAACGACCTCCAAACAAAACAAACACACTAATACTGGAAACGATGTAGTGTGCATGCAAGGCCTGTAGTAGGCAGTTACACTTTGCACAAACATTGCAAAGAGAATTTAAGGTGGCATGTTGGTTCTGACATGTAGCCAACCTGTTAGTTGAAGGGATTGGAAACATGTTTTCATTATACAGCAGTTAACAAACAAAACCATAAGTAATGATGGCAGGAAGAAGAAGCAAAAATGGAATTTTATTTATGTACTTTTTACTGTGAATTAGTTGTACTTTTAATTGCATACGTTGAATATTTAAAGGCAGTGTCCGATCACAATAACTAGTACTACAATAAAAAAAGATCAAAATGATGCAATAATCATTCTACTTTTTGGAGGCAATGCAGACTCTGGTGAAAACTTTCAGCTAAAGCAAACAGACAATTTAAGACTACCGCAGCAGCCATCTATGATTTGCAGTCATGTAAAGTAGAGTGTGTGTGACCTCGAGATGAAACCTACGGTGCATGCTGATACTTGATGTTAGCCAACAGGGTTTGTGTGAAATATGCTGCTAGGCAAGAACACAGCTCCTTAATACCATTATAATCCCCTGACACAGCAACTGGCATGGTCCAAATTTTTTTCTGGCCCATTGAACATTCTTATATATGACATACAAATAGTCTTGGCTGAACATAGTTCACTGGATGGTGCACTGATCATAGTCTCTTTGAAGACTGCATTTCCTTATGGAAACTTCCAATAAACCCGTTCAATTGTGCCTCGCTTTCACTGCAGTATGAAGCAATGGATTATTGTTTCTGCAGGACAGACTGCTACATTTTAATGAATGATTTTAATAACATACCATTTTTAAATGTTACTGCTCTGCGCTGGATGAAAAGGATACCTTGCTCTTTTACTATGCTCACTAATTCTTTTCCTTTGAAGTCAGAAATTGTGTCCCTTGGTGTGACTGTGTGCTTAGCCTCTGTCAGCGGCGCCACTGAACCTCTCTGAGAGGAGGTCATCGTAGCACACGTGGGTGGGCTCCCCCTACCCTGCAGGCTAAGGTTTACGGTGAGTGACAGAACGCTGGGTCAAGTAGATGCCTATCTCTATCTGTAGGAACAGCAGCTTACCCAGCTTGCTGGCTGGAATAAATGTCCTGCTGACTGATTACGGAGGAACCGCATTCTTTGTTTGAACAACCATGAGCTTGTCTTTATGAGTACCTCGGACTGTAAAGTACTGATAGTGACTCAGTCTCTGCCATTACTTGCACAAAGAGAGCCATGTGTTTGTCAGAGGAGTGTATAAAAGATCCCAAAGTTTGCGAAGATGTGTAGTGATATGCTCACCGTCCGGTTACGACAAAACACAGCTTGCACATGCTGTGCAGCAGAGCTGAGGCTTGCTGGAGGAAAGCCGACATCTTGGGGTGCTCGTCAACGGGAGCTTGGATAGACAAGAAGCACCCGTACAGCTTGTCAATCAAACCCATGTTTATGACATAGCTGGAAAAAACAGACAGAAAGATTTTTTTTTTAGAAAAAGGAAAAAAGGGGATTATATAGTTTACTGCACTTGCTCAACAGCAGGGTTTTTCTTGTAAAAGGCTCATCTCACGAGCAAACAAAGGCCTTTACTGTGCATACTCCCAGAGCACTGCAGCTGAAAGCCAATACCTCACCTAAGCCCTCCACCCCCTGCTATTACTGTGATATCTTCAATTTGTCTTTGCCAATGACAGGACTCATGATCATGTTCCCTGTACTCTTTCAGCCACAAATCACTTCTAATAGTGTCATTAGAGAGCTGTTGTGGCCCCTGTGCCAACCCAGCTCTGGGCCCTTGACAGTCTGCTGACCTGAGGCTAGTCTTCTAGAAGCTTCTGGTATGCATGGACCTTTGAGCATCGACAACTTATGAAAATCTAGAGCGCACTTTAGCTGCCAGTCAAACCTTTCAAGCTGCAGTTGTTGTGAAGTCACTTATCTCGTCACCGTTTTCACTTTTAGTTTCTTTTGCATTTGCTTTGTAAGAGCTGTCAACAACTCCGAAAACCAGTTATCATGACCCTGTAAAACCTTTACACTGCAGGTCATCTCATTTTCAATCGAGTAACATCGTTTTGACTTTTATCTGCTTTCAAAGCTTTATTTTGAGTGGGCTGTATATAAAAACAACAAAGAAACAGATTTTCAGAGCGATAACAAAATCCTGTCATGACATGATTTCAAATGTCACTTGTAATATTCTTTGTAATAGTCTTTGTCTTTTCTTCTGCAAACAATAACCTAAAATAGACAGCATAGCTCATGAAATGTTTTGAAAAAAAAACAGTATGTAAATCAATGCACTGGCATTTTCAAATGTTAACCTGCGTTTATGAACATTGATGCAATTATAATTTATATAATATATTTTGAGCTGGACTCATAAATGCTAGCTGACAATATCAAAATAATCCACAATGTTTATAAATGAAAAAGCAAACATGATAAAGGATTGAGTTTAAATGGTGATTGTGAATGTAGCAGTATTTGATTGGACAGTATTCACAAACAAAAACTGAACAGCAGAAACATAAGAGGAACACACGGCTCATGTTCTTCAGCTGATGCTCTGACTTCACATAATTTTTCAGCCCAGGTTTTATTTCTTATCTCATCTCCTGTTTTTAAACATGGTCATAATACACTTCCTGGCCAAAAAAGTCATCACTTTAACTTAGCAAGTACATATGAGCCATGTGCAATTATCTTCCAGCTGGCAGCATGTTATTTAACCCCACATGATGCAAACAGTAGCTTCTAATTTCTTAAACAAAAATGTGCAGACATATGCTGTGGTTGCGGAAAAGATGTTAGTCGGTTTAAGAAGGGTTAGATAATTGGCATCAAGCAGAGAAAACTGATGCTGAAACTACTTAAATTGGGTTAAAAACTGCCCAACGTATTATTAGAAACTGGAAGATAGTGGAGAACCATCGTCTTCGAGGAAGAAACGATGTCAGAAAAAATCCTGAATGATTGGAATCAGTGATCTTAAACCTTTGGTGATATCAAATGGAAGAAAAATAAGAGTGGAACTCAGGGCAATGTTTAATAGTTAAAGCAAGAACATTTGCACATGCACACTGTGAAGGGAACTCAGGGGTTGGGACTGAACATGTGTGTAACAAAAAGAAAACCAGAGAAAAAGGCTTAAATTTGCTAGGGAGCATAAAGAGTGGACTCTGGAGCGATGGGAGAAGGTCACGTGAGTCCACATTTACCCTGTTCCAGAGTGATGATGCATCAGGCAGATGAAATGATGCACCCATCATGCCTTGTGCCTACTGCACAAGCCTGTGGAAGCAGTCTATGACCTGGGGTTGCTGCTGTTAGTCAGGTCTAGGTTCAGAAACATTATGTGAAGAACGAGGTCAGCTGAATACCTAAATATACTGAATGAGCAGGTTATTCCATCCATGGATTGTGAAAGAGCAGTTCAGGAGGCATGAGACAACATTTTCATGCTTGGATTGGACATCTAGGTCTAGACCTTAGGTTAACAGAATCTTTGGGACAGTGGTCAGATTCTTCCATTTGCAATGGAATAAAATAATAAATAAATAAAATTAAAATTCAATAAAATTCTGATTGAAGTGGCTGCTTGTACATATTTATGCAAACATAGCCATGTGTTGTTTTAAAATTATTTGAAGATGGAAGAAATTGAGAAGCATCTTTGGATAAATGGAACCATTAGCAGGTGAAGCAGAATTGAATCATGTGAAAAGCTAAAAAAAAGCTTCACGTCTACCACTTGTGTCTCATCACATGTGCAAAAATTTTAAAAGAGCAATGAACTGAAGGCACTGAAAAGCAAAGCGAGAAACTGGAAATGGTCATCAACTCTCTAAGCGATATATAGGTTGGCATAATGCAAGAGTTTTAAAAGCTGAAAATGTTTTGATCTTTTGTCCTTCCTCACACACAAATTATAGGATTGTTGATGTAAATTGTTGGTTTGTACTTGGGATTATCAGTCTGATGACACAATTTTTCTCAGGCAGCCCCTGTCTCCGGGGTTACGACTGGGTCACATGATGAGATTGGTGGGTTTGTGCAGCTGCTCTGTCCAGATGAATCATTGCTTGTGGGAGGGATGGTGAAAAGTTACACTAGTCCATAAGGCTTCATGATACTGGGCCTGCCTTTCCTCATGGTCCACATTTCTCCATCACAGGCCCACTCCTACAGCCCAGACCCGCATTGCTAGCATAAACGCCAGGTCCAATGGGACTATTCAAAGCTTTGGAAGTGCTCTTTGTTTATGCTTCCTTGTGAACCCCCTCAGAAACCGATTTTACTTAAAATGTAGTTCTGAATGTGTAGAAAAAGTACATGTTGGAAGGATGCCAGAGTACACCTCATTCTCACACTACTCCCATTCTAACAAGACACCACTTGGAGCGTTTCCAGGCCATCTGACATTTTGTCAGCCTATTCTTTACACATGGCATGCTCTTGAGGAAATCTGAGGTTGACCAACTCTCAACTCAGTGAAGAGGAGTGGAGGAGGTATGTGTTAAGAGGTAAAAAGGTTGGGAGATGAGAAAAAGAGGTGCCATGTAGGAGTGTGAGGAGCAGCAGGAGAGGAAGGAGAAATACCTGATTAGATCTTGTGCACGAGTGGTGAAGGAGTCTGTGGCAGAGCTCTTGACCTTGGCATCTGTGGAGACAATCGATGCGTTTTCGCCTTGCCCCAAATCAGAGATGTGCGGCCACAAGGCCTCCAAGATGGTAGCGATGGTCTGAAGTAGGCCTGTTGTCAAACCCTCAAAGACTTGTTTGTTTACAGTGCGCCCAAAAATGGACTTGTCTTCATCTGGGACGTACAGCTGTCAGAATGGAAGAAAAAAAAAAAAAAAACAAGAAATGAAAATCAAGTATAATCAAGACAGTAATGCAAAGCAACCATTGCTCATTTTTACTAGATACTCTTGCTCTGTGATAAAAATTCAGAGACTAAAACAGAAACTGGAAATATTAACATTAAATACTCAGAGGTAGAAAATATATATATATTTTTTTTGTAATGAACTCAAAGTAATTCACTCAATGCAATATCAATTCCCTTTGTGCTTATGGAAAATGGCTTTACAACTTTGCCAGTAAACTAAAACAGCTTAACTGGTTTATTTTTCACAAGCTTTAGGCAACAAATTAGTAGATAACACTACTTTAATAGCTACAATAAAAGGCACACAGCAGCGGTTTTAAACATTTCCTCAGCCACACAAAGCTGGTGTAAATAAATAAAGATCCTATCTAAACCAGCTGCATCCTGATAGGTTGAAAGCCTGACTAAAAGAAAAATAAGAGAAATTAAATAATCAAGTATTGATTTGTTTTCTGAACTCTATGACAAACACGAGCAGAAGTCCACGTTTGAAATATACTGCCTGCGTTTTGTGCGAGAAGCATGGAAAGGTAAAACATTCCTATTTGGTCTAAGAGTTGAGGTGAATGCTGACAGCATAGGTAAATCCACCGACATTCTCCGCAAATCTAATTAAATGGGGGCATTCTCATATGGCAGTCTAACCCCCACTGCTGCACTCTATTGCTCACACACACGCATACCAAATACGTGCACGCAGCTAAACCGAAAAAAGTAAAGCTGTGTTAAAATCATAAGTTGCAAACTACATCAGAACTCACCAACAAGGAGCAAGAAAAATTGTTTAGCTTAATTTTAATTTGCACTACACTGAAGGAGAAGAGTCAGTTCATCTCCTGCAGTGCTGCTGGATATATGTCCGTCAGCAGAGCAGCTGCTGGGATATGTTTTATATAAACTGGAGCATACAGGCTAACCTCTCCCTCTGTGCCCTAAGGAAATATGACTGCTTTGGATTGGAACTCGTCTGAAGAAGGAAGCCCCAGTAGAGTTCGTGCATGTACCACAACCCTGGGCCTGTGCCTTGTCCTGTCTGCGCTGTGAGTGTAGGCGGCCCTGGTGAGCCGCCACTGTTGGATGTTTGGAGTGAGCTGATGTTTACAGTCCTTCTAACAGAGTGCTGAAGGATATGGGCTGACATGTCACCGCAGCGCAGCCTGCCTGGCTGACTGTGCTTTCACATTCCCTCTGTCAGGAGGCATCTATGGAGAAGTTGGGCAACTGTTTGTTACCAGTTTGTTTGTGTCTCGCTCTGTCCTTCATTAACACTATGGTGGTAACAGAAAACAGAAAGAAATGCCACATTGTGGTAAAAGCAGTGTTAATCAACTGAATTGTAAAGAACAAGGAACTGCAAACATCTTGATTTAGAAAATATTTTAAATCTATTTTAAATTAATTACCAGAACCATTTCACTATTATTGTTAACAGAACATTAATATGATTGGAAACAAATAGAAAAGGGATTCTCCAATCTTTGGAAAAAGTATGAGCCAAGAATTTGGGGATTTTGTCATCTCTGCTACATAATAACATTACAAGTTCAGATAACAAAATCTCTGTAAGCAAGAGGATGGGGCTGAAAAGTTAAATGTAATAGTAATCTTTGGGCCCTCAGGCAGCTTTGAATTAAAAACAGACATGAATCTACAAAGGAAAACACTGCATGGGCTCAAAAACTACTATAAACAATTTTCAGAAAACAGTTTAAATAAATGCAAGTTGAACATTGGGAAAAGGGAGGAGACTTGAGATCATTTAAGAAATGCTGAGCTAAAGAGGAAAACTCTCATTTCATAAAAACATTTTTAAAATTCAAGATTCTTATTGGAAATGAAAAGAAAAAACTTTGTTTATTCCAGCTAATTGGGAACCCGTGATTTAGCTTTTACTATCATAAAGAACAGCGAGGCCCCCCACTTTGTTATTGGCCCACAATTCAAAAGCCAGCAAGGGTAATGATTATAACATTAGTATATATATTTGACACCAGCAACTCACACATTTGTGAAATCACATTTAAAGCTAAACTCTCTTTTCAATGTTTCAGAGCAAAACATGCTGCCATCCACACTACATCTGTCTCAAGTACAGCTTCCCCCATATCAGCAGACAACGCTAATCAGTTATCTCTATAACTAACAGCCAGGCTTACGTCGACTAAGAGTCCAAACATATGCTGTCAGCAGAGACAGTGATGCAACACTGTTGTTGACATGTCACAGACCGAAGCGTTTTAAGTTTTTTTTAAAAATCCCTAACATTTGTTGATAAGGCAACAGCAAATATTATAGTGCTTCAATGATTCGCGTATTAGATCATTTTTGTTTTAATAATCATACTAACTAGCATATTAAATACTGGGATCCAACAACTTACTGTCAGCTGATGCAGGAGCAGGTCCACAAGGAGAACTATCTTGTTGCTGAACAGCACATGGGAGCAGTTGAAGGTGCAGCAAGAACAAGCCAGATAGTAGATGTCTACAGCAGCACAGAGAGATCTAACACAGACAGATGACAGAACATTATTAATAACAGGTTTAAAATAAAACAAACCTCGGGGCATTTGCTTCTCCCCTTGCAATTCTTTAAAGACACTACCACTAGGATGCAAATGTGACCTGGGCACTGACAAGACTATCTGCAGGCATCAGGAAACCAAACACACTTTTCTCTATTTGTGGTTCCTTAAGGGTGCAGTTTGTCTTCACTAGTCAAAAGTATATCTCACTGACAGGGAGAGGCAGGAAGCCGATTCAAGGTATAAAACACTCATATCAGCTACTTAATGCGGAGACTCCCCTCCGAAGCCACCTTCAGAGGTGCTGAGTGCAATCTCCGTCCCATCTTGGCAGAGATGGTGCAACATTTCCACTGGAGAGATAAAACAATTTCTCCCAGCAACTCCTCCCAGCAGCCAGGCAGCCCCAGGCAGCAGCCAGCGCTGCGCCACTCGGCATGCCTCTGTATTTCGTCTGCTCTAAAACAAGCCCCAGAGAAGATTAATGCTTCAGATAACTGACCAATCATTCTGCTGTGACTGCTACTCCCCCTTGCCTGTTTCATCAGTTAATATTTTCTGACAACTGTATATTTTAGCCATTGGAGGAATAGCGTGTCCTATCTGCTCACTGGAAGAATGGAATCCCCCCTCTCCGGCGGCTAAAGTAGGCCATGTTTACTTCAACTGGTAAACATTTTGATATCTACCGAACCTTCACATCTGCTGTGCGTTTTTACTCGAACCGTACTGGCATAGTAGAGTTAAATACATTAGGTGAAGGTTCACCAAAGCCTTCTCGGTAGTCTCCACTACGCTTTGCTTTGCATTTGCAGCAAGGAGAGCAGTCATTTTGGTGTATCATTATTGACATAGCAGAGTAAAGCCGTCAAGACAAAGAATGTGGTGTTAATGTGAGAAGCGAGACATTTTGACTGATCAGCTAACCTTCAAATCAAACATGAAAGCTCAATTTTGCCCGCCTGAAAACAATAATCATGCACAAAATATCATCAAATAAAATCCTGCAAATCGTTGCCCTCCTGTGTGACACCTTTAATGACAGTTACTTCATCAAACAATGAAGAAAGCAGAAAAACAAAATTAATAGTAAAAGTGCACCAAAAAGCAAGAATGTGTGAAACCAGAGGCTTGATAACATGAACCCAACCAGGTAATGCTATGTGTGCAACCTTATTGCATCAGTTTCTCACACGCTTTAATTTTTGAGTGACCGTAGGATACAGATAAGCTTCTACACAAATACAGAAATGACTATTCAAATGCTTTTAACAGTAATATATAATTATATGCTTCACGCAGCTTATGAAAAACAGTCATAGCAGCCATGCGCATTCCTACAAAGGACAAGAGTTACTTTAGGTGCCTTAAGTCACCATTGTGTTATTTGAGATTTTACACTTGTTGAGCACAATGGCACAGTTATCCTGTGATCTATCAGAGATTAAATGGCAAAGCAGGACAGGCTTGATTACTGTTAAAGAAGTGTTTTAGCATGGCTAGATAAAGTTCATGCTGGTCAACGGCATTCAGGTTATACTGAAACTCCACTTGCCAAAGTTTCCTTTTCCTTTTTTTTTTCTTTAATGGTACGTGTCATGTATTTAATAGTTCTTCCAAGAAATTGGGGAAAAACATGAATGAGATCCTAATCTACGTCTCACTATGTAAACACATTTTAGATTTGTGGATTGGACGGAATCTGGAATTTACAAAACAACTCTATTACTTAACCTTGCCCTATACTGTAATACCAAATGTGGCGCTTCATGACCATACAGACGAAAGACAATCCTGCAATTATAGAGCTTAAATATTTTTGGTGGTTTGTTTTTACACTCTTCAGTCTTTTACCCTCATGTATGTTGCCTCCTGCTAACAAAAGATTGAAATTCCTTAAAAATGAAATGTAATGCAGACCTGTGTGTATCCTCCCTCTTGCCTGCTAATTACTGGGATGGGATCCAGGCCTCCACAGCCCTGAATTGGACTAAGCAGTTTAGAAAATGCATGAATGAAAACTAAAAATTAGTGATTGTGTGTTACACAGTAATAAACTATGTGTGTTTTGTGCTCAGAAATGTCAATTTGACAGCTTTGCCATAGAACAGTTTGACTAGTAAACTAAAATAAATCTTACCTCTTGGTTTGCTGAAATTTTACAACCTTTTGAACGGAGCAAAACAAAATGCTCCGTCCATGTTTAGCATATGAAGAACTGAGTTTTGACAGAGTTCTCCTTCTGACATGGTAGTTTGGAGTATGAAATTTGGAGTTAAAACTGTGTGATGGACTTACATCCTCTCCACAAAGTACCCAGCTAGTGTCAAATTAAATCAGGTACAGTTTACTTAGTTTTGGGGAAAAAAAGGCAATTATACATATTCCTATCAAACATTAATACCATAAAAAAATCCATTGCGAGTGGAGTAAAAATTCAGTTTTTGAAGAGCACACGTTGACAAAGCTTTAAAAATATATATAATTTTACTTTTATAACAAAAAAAGTTTTGTGAATTAATTCAAAGCTTAGCTCAGTTTCCTCTCTCCGACCAAACCAACTTGTCCTAATTAAATCACACGCAGTCTGCCATGACAGATCGGGCAATAAGCTCACATGTAATGAGCATGCAATTGCTTCGTAACACGGCTAATCAAGCTTGTCTTTGGTCGACTCTGAACAAATGAGGAGGCTGTCAAAGGCATGTCTAAGTTATGCCCGTACACCAGCTAGTACAATGAACCATCACAGTGATCTGTCTTTGGTTTCCTCCCACCTAATTGAGCTTGATGAGCATGACACCTGATAGTGCAACCTCTCTGGGAATTTTAGTGTATAAAAAGGCCCTTAAATGACAGCTCCAGTCAAAGATTTTGAGGAACAATTTGTTAAAGTGTCATGCCACACTCTCATGTTGCATGACAAACTTCATAGGAATTGACATTTACCAGTCGATCTAAGCAGGTTACATTCCTTTGCCCACTGCCACTGTCACAACTAACCACAACCATGATCTATTGTAGGATGATTTTATAGGAAAAAAGAAGCCAAAAACTACTGTCACACGTTTCATAAGGTGAACTTGCCAGATGGATTAAATGCTGATTGCCAGATCAAGAGTGAAAACCAGATACAAATCAATAAGCAATGTAATGTGTTCTCCTACATGAACTTGTCCAACTGCAGCTCTCCCCCTGAATGAAGCTTACAGGCCAATACATGACGAGGAGGACATTTGTTTGGGGAGGCAAGAACACAATTCAACCGTGCATGAAAAAATCCTAATGTTTTAAAAGAAAAATAAACTATTTCCAATGTAAAATATTTACTTAGGAGGAGGGGATAAAAAAAAATCTGACTTAAGAGGCAGGTGACTGGAATAAATCGGAGCTAACAGACATAAACACCATTTCCCAGCACAAATATGTGTGGTTGTGGATTGTGTCAGTCTTTCACTCCAGTCCATTTATTATGTTGAACGGCTAACTCTTCATTCCGTTAACAACAGAACAACAAGCATGTAAAAGGCTCTTTATGCTTTTTGTCACTGCCTAGAGTTATCAACCCTGAGATCTGTGCTCCTCAACCTGAGTCTCACATTCCTCGCCCTTTTCTGTGCGTTTCCTATGTGTGCAGTCAAGCCTGACAGGAGCAGCGCTGAAGAAATCTGACCAACTTCCAGATCAGGTTGAGCCCCAGCCTCTAAAACAGGGGAAGAAAAAGAATCCTAAGCCAAAATAAAAGGTGAGGAGCAAATCCATTTCCTTGTGCTGTCAAACAATCCCTTCATTCATTGCTATCTAAATGACATTTAATTTGATTCTGCTGTTGATTTCCCTGATACCCTGAGTGCATCCAAGACATCTACTCTGGCTGTTGTGCCACACTGGCCAGGTATGAAAGAGAAGAAATCTGATGAGCCGTCACACAGTACCACTCACATGAGTATGCGCACAAGAACACGGACACATACACATGCGCACTTTCCCAAACGGTGGAAAACATCCTGAAATAAAACCACAGGTAGCAGTTCTAATTTCACAGGATGCACCAGGTCATGTGAGACAGTGGTGGAAATATAAATTAGCCTTACATGCACATTTTGCTGGAGCTCACCTGTTACCATCTTACTTTTTAATGACTTTTTCCGAAAATACTGAAATTAAAAATGTGCACCATAATAATAGAAAAGAGATGAATAGGAAGATTCATATAAGAATTCTGTATTATTTGTAATTAGACAAAACATCTGAAGTCAAAAAGCATGAAAGATAACTCTTTGAACATAACATTTTCATGGGCTGAAAAGAAAATGCAGGGGTCACAAAGAATTAATCAATTGGTTTGTCCAGTAAAGATTAATTTAAATGGTACAAAACCATATCCAGATCAAGAAAAAAAAAATTCCAGATAAAGAATACAATTCAATATGCTGCTGTTATTAAGGATAGGTTCAAATGCATAGTGATAATAACATTTAATATAAGTTATAATTTAATAAATGACAGTTCAATTCTGAATAGATTTTTAGAAATTAAATAGCTGATTAGTCAGAAGATATACAATTACTCTTTCCACAATCTGACAATAATATATATATATATATATATATATATATATATTAATGGTAAAACTCACTCCATTATTTAGAAAACATCTGTTTGGACTTTTAAGAGCTTGCAGATCAAAGCAATCAATTCAAAACAATATATTCATTGCTATCCCCACTAATTAAAATGAACTCTCAATGACCATGAGCATGATTAACTAAGCAAAATAATTAACATAATACAAACTGAGTAAGATTACAAAACGGATAATTAATACAGTTGTTCATGAAAACATTTAGGATATTCCTGTGCCTTTTGTAAGATGTCATCTCTCCAGTTGAAGTTAATGAAGGCGGCTGCATAAACCCTGATCTACACACTCGAGCGGCCACAGGGCTACACCAGAACATTAGCAGAGCCTCGCAGAGGAATAAGCTCATTAATGTAATGGTAACAAGATGGAATCAGACTCCCTGGGGAGAGATATGGCAGGAGCATCTCGGCAGCTGCCTTTTTTTGTAAATCACTCTGCTTATCTGGTGGGAGGAGGTGATCAATACGGCAGCATCACTGTAAACAGATAATGTAGCCCACTCTGGGGCTAGCGTCAGTAAAGCTGCCCATTAGGGCCACACAGCAATCCAGATGACAGATAGTGATAAGCAGACAGCAGGGCTGCGTCCTTGTGTTGCATCTTGTCATGAGCTTTCTTTCTTTCTTTCTTTTATTAAGATCCCCATTAGCTACTGAAAAAATCAGTTGCTATTCTTCCTGGGGTCTCAAGCTGAATTGACATGACTAACACAGGGAAACATGGTGACTACTTCTGCTCTTCATAGTAAAGAAACTGATAAGACTGGATTGGAAACATAGAAGTGCTTTTTTTAATGTACACAGTTACATTCTACAGTTATGATAGTATTTATTGGAATGACACATTGTGCAGAGGTTAACTAGTCATAATAAATTTTACATGAACTGAACTCAAGTATGAGAAACAAGAAAGCATCAAAGCCACAAAATGAACGGATGGGAAAGCAGGTGAATTTAATTTCAGAACCATCTCAGCCATACTGTATATAGAGTAAAAAATGTATGATGAAATCAATGATTATCTACATGTCTTTCCAGAGTTTCCCTAAACTGTAGGCAAAGGAGAGAAACATATGGGCCTAATCTTTTCTGCAGCATGGCAAGGAGGCATCCCTATGCCAAAGAGGGATCAAGTGTACTAAAGTGAACACATCACACACAGATCTGCATCCAAACTGCAAACGCACACTTAGTGATGGAAGAAAGTCTCTCCATTTGAGATTATATTTCTTCCAATATTGAAGTCTGTTTGAAATTCTGATTGAAATGGCTGAAAAAGAGACTATGATAAAAAAGAAAAAAGTAAGAAAAAAAATCAATAAACATGCAATGCCCTTTAAAAGCCTTATAAATATAAGAAGCATTTGTCCATTAGCAGAGACTCAGAGACCGGTAAATGCTAATGAATGGGAGCACAAGGCCATTCAAGTCCATTACAGAGTCCCACTAGCGAGCACAGCAGCCCCTCTGAGGTTATCTACTGGCAGGCCATGCAAACGATAGACCTACAAGTCAAAAATACTCTGAACTGGAAATTACAGATGGGACACATACGCTTCGGCTGATTGGAGAGAAAAGAACAAACACAAATTGATTACAGAAATGGGAATGCTTCCCATCCCTTGAAGTGCAGCACTGCTATACATTAAAACATTTTTAGAGTATTTATTGAGGTAAAGCAACTACAAACAGTGATAAAGTGGTTCTGTGAGGATTAACTGACTGTCTTTAAGCACAAAGAGGAAAGAAGGCAGCAATGTCTGTGAAAGAATAGTCAGTGACAGTGGACACAGCTGACAGAGGGCAAAGACCGTATCCAGTAGATTTGCTTGAGGCCAAAGAGAAATACAAGCTTATTTTATTTTCTTCCAGGGATAACAGGTTAATGCCACTCATAAATAACCAGATGTATTTGTGTCATTATCATTATGTGCCATTTTCAGAAAAATGTACAATAGAAAGCAAGAGCCTTTTTCTATATGCACAAAACAACATGTCAACAAGTATGTTACTTTATGATCCAAGTAAAGCTTTGATATCCTCAATCCAATTTTAAAAAAAACATAGCTGCATATTAGGGAATATTTTTTTAAATGGAAATAGTGGCCGGCTACAACTCTACCTTTTTGCTATGTTAGAGTACAGCAGGTAAACATAAATAGAATGGGCCTAGAAATGCATAATTTCCTGTTTGAAAGTATTAATTAGCAGAAAAATGGTTGCTTAGCTGTCCCGACATGGACAATGACACTATATCTAGACTTCCTTCTCAAAAAGATGACATTTAGTCAGTGATAATGACTCCACAGGTCTGAACGCAGAGTGGTCAGTATTTCCAAAATCAAAGAGAAACATAAGCTGAAGAGACAGCTCACCCTGCTGGCTTGAAACAGAAACTTGATCATGTCAGGTCAAACAAACCTGCAACCAAAACTAAGTTGAAAAGTAACAAAATAGTTAAAACAACAATAACAAAAAAAGTTATTTGAAAGGGTTAATGTAATCAAGTATATAATGTAAAACGGAATACTTATAATCTTAAAAAAAATACATATACATGTGTGGTGATGATACTCACTTGAGAGGAATACGGGGGACTGCAGTGGGTGTGGAAGCAGTAGTGGTGACCTGCAAAATTTGTTCCAAAGCAGACAGGCCACCGCCCACTTGGAAGGCCACTTGGTCTGCATTGTTCTGTTGAAGCAAGGACATAGAGAGAGAATCAGAGCTACAGTCAGAGGACACCGAGCAGCCGGTGGACAGGGGATTACTTGGGTCTCACCAGAGAAGGAACCTTTCTCTCTCCTACAGAGGCGAGGGATTGAAATCTGAAACAAAGTGATCCCTAAAGTATTCCTGTTTAATCTCAAAAGTGCACAGGCTGACTCCGCCCCACCACAGTCAAGTTTCAGTTTAAGGCAAATGGTCTGCAGGCTCCAGTTACTGTAGCACCAGGGTGGTCTCAACAGATGAAAACAGTCTAAGTGAAACTGAGAAAATGCCATTCTAGCAGTGTAAGAACAGGGCCAATGGAGAACTTTTAAGAAAAAAAAAAAAAAAGGCATTCATGCCAGTAGCTTAGGTCATCGAAACCCATTTTGATGAAAAAAAAAAATGGGATAAAAATACTTCACATATTTTATTAGCATCCATACCGATTAAATCTGTACGGTTATCCAGCTTCACACACTACCAGTGGAGTCAGACTTCACACTCACTTTGGAACTGAAGCAAACTAGTGGCTAAATGACCAACTCAATAGATCCATTTTGCTTCTGTTTGTGTGCAGTTTCCACGCAGCTACAGTATTAGTCCTTTATTCTAAGTCTGCAAACATATCTTAATATTTTACAGTGAAAGGTTTCTGGTATCATATTAGGGAAATCTTCTTTAACTCAAGAAAACCCAAGTGGAAATCAGCAAAAAGCTTAATGTGAACTTTTGGAGTGTTTTCTATATTAAACCTGTTTCATTTATACCATTACTTTATTATGTGCAAGTTTGTTTCCTTGTGTTTAATTAAAGTTAATGATGAGAATGTTGAGTACGGAATATTTTGTTTTCTATCTTTTAGTCAAACTATTTTATTCCTTCACTCCCTTGCAGTACAAAAATACAAATATGCCAACATATACACCACATAAAAACCAACATTCGATTTAACATCAGATAAACTTGCAGTCAGTTGGTGCTGTTGCCACAGTGTGTTATACATCAACATGTACAAAACCAGTAGCAAACGCTGGGTATAGGCATGTTTGTGCAGGGGTTTAAAAGGAATCACGGAATTGGCAGACAGCTGCTGATGGAGGGCCACCCTCACACAACTGCAGAGGGCTGTGTTACATTGCAGGTCACTCCTCCACCTAATGAGGGTACAATCTTCTCAGTGCTGTGACAGCACAAAAATCCATCCACTTCATAGAGCTTTTGTTCCACAGATGGGAAGTTGCTAACAAGCCTGAACACATTGGGAGAGAAACGCTTTCCCAAATTACAGATAAGCTCTCTGTCTGTCATTCATGCCTACTGCTAAGGTAACAGCTCCTCAATTCCGGTGTTAGACTCTAAATGATTGTTCAGTTCACTTCTTGTGTGTCTGACACACACACACACAAAAAAAAACTTAAGCACACTAAAGACCTTTTGATAAGGAGAACATAATAAGAAATGTCTTCAAGACAGTCTCAGGAGTCAGAGCGATGTTTGTTAAAACACCTTATTGCAACTTCCTCTTGTAAATAGCCAGAAGTTTCCATGTCAAATCAATTAGGTCTCAATAACTGAGCTTGGCTTAAACCTTCCTCTAACCCTCCCATCAACACACCTACCTAAAAGCTTCTGGGCTAAATGAAAAAAAAAAGCAGCTCTTTCATTACAGCTTATTAAGTGGTATTAAAGGAGGTAACTGGAACTTGCCCAGTCCTGGTTGTCTCCTGCAAAAATATCTCCTGTTGTCTCCTGAAACCAGAGACTTTCTTGCTTGTTTGTCGCCTTTCTCTCTGCTGACAGATTTATCTGTTGTGATGAAGGAACAATGAGGGTGAAGAGATTGGCTTCAAATTACCAGACAGACCAACTTTCAAGGGTCTTTGTGTGTTCAGGTCCACAGAAAAACAAAACTGGACAGCAGTTTTATAGCGATGTTGAGAGGATGATTTTTTCCTGTGCAGTATAAGGGAGCTTCTAAGCTATCAGAATGATTAGCTGGTGATCATGAACCCTTTCTGCAGAACCAACACAGGACAACAGAAATAACTTTTATGTGCAACTACAGACTGGTTATGTGTACAGCATGCATACGCGGAGCATGCAACCTTTGCATGTAACAAATGCTTTTGTTTCTTTAAGATTAAGGAGGATTTGCAAATTACATTCCTGAGACAGCCACAATAAATATCCTACACCCCGAGCAGAAAGTGAAAACATACTTCAACACTTTGGGAAATGCACTGATTTGCAGCCTCACGCAGTGTAAGATAAGATTATCAGTTTCCTCCCTACGCATTTAGGATACCTCAGCTTACAAAGTGAACCAAGAGAAAATAAATAGTTGTTCCCACTTGAAGCAAACTAAACTTTGGCCAGAAAGCAATTCTGTAACATTTGTACAGTGTTGCAGTTAATAAATCTCAGGAGGTTTGTGGAATCATAGCATTTCATCTGCTGATGGACCTTAATTCACAAGTAAAATTTGGAGATTTTATTTTAAAATATATTACATATCTTTTTTAAGCCACATTGAACTTATTAGATGAAGTAAATAATTACAATTCTTTCAAACATAAAATTTGGCAGAAGTGCCAAAAATAACAGATTCTCAAGGCATGTTCCAAAACCAAGTCAACCCATCAAATTTTTACAGCTGAAAGCATGCTTTTATTTTTTATTTACATTATTCAACATATATCAATATCAATGTGTTTTAATATTTGAATTTTAGCTCCAAAGGGTTAAATTTGCATTTAATTTTATCAGATAATGTTTATGGGAGAGATCCAATCAACATTATATATGCAAGTTGTCTGATTTTAAAATGACGTTTGTGTTTTTGTTTGTTCCCAATGATATTCTCAACAAACCGCAATGAAATTCAACACTGTAAGTTTTGCGTCACATTTTCTGATCTTTAAACAGATGCCCCCCGAAGTCTTGCTGCTGTAAAACACCTGTGAACAACAATTTTGGGAAATATATGGACCATATTATTTGCACTCTTTCCAGAAAAACTTCCAGTATCAATGTGAAAACGGATTCAGTAAATTCTAACTCAAACCCTTAAAATTCCTCCTAGTTTTGTCCCTTTGTCAGGCTAAATACCTTTCAGGTATATTATTTCCCAGAAATACAGAAATTTTCATATAGTTTTTAACAAAAAACCAGTGGATAATAAAACAAAACAATATGACAGGAGGGGAAACAGACTTTCCCAAAAGGAAGGGGGGTGGAAAAGAAGAAAAGAAGAACCCACATGAAGCAGAGCATCGAGACATGAGTAACAATTAGCTACTGAATTATACAACGAGGGGCAGTCTTATCCAATTATTGTCCAGGGTGGCTATTGTTACTCCAGCTGATGGAAAGGCCCAGGCAGCTGGTAACTCCTGCAAGAGTCCACAGAACCGCAGACCAGGCAAATTGTTCAGTGTAGTCTCCTCCCACCAAACACTTTAATTAAAGCAAAGAGGAGGGGACAGTCTCAGTTGTCCATTCCCACAAACAGATGGACAACAAATGGCAAACTTCATTAAGACCAGACTTTAATCTGTGCTTTCAAGTCATTGCTTTATTTCTCTAAAACAAAAATGCAAATGGAACAGACTAGTACAGCAGATGACCCTCTGAACATGAGTTTCATTGCTAGAAAGTCAGCTATCCAACTGCGAACCGCAACAAGGCTGCATGAGTAAACATTTTCAAGTCTAAGCTTCTAAGTATAAACATGTGTGTTTACTTAATCATAGCAGCATAACTTTTAGTACACTGCAGAATTACCCATTCCAATATTTACTCTGTACTCACAAATTGTGTTTATTCTATAAAAATCTTCAAGATTAATGAAAGATCAGAGTGGCACAAGATCAAACCTCCAACTGAAACCACAGACAGCCTTCAGTCATAACCAACACACCAACAAGCTCAAAACCATTTCACCCTCTATTTGTCTTGTGGTGAGGAAACAAAAATGGGCCTGTAAGAAATTACAGCGTACAACAACTACTGCAACGTGGGGCTCTATCACAACAGCCAGAAAGTAGTTGACAAACATGTCTTACTAGTCTCTATAAGGTTCTGCAGTTTTAATGAAGAAAAAATAAATGTAAAGGTCCTGATTAATGTTATAGGTAACATGTGTTCATCTATTTTTACCTGTGATAACAGCTTATGTGGGAAAAGTATAATTAAACAAAAACAAAAAAGAAAAATCAACAAACAAAAAAGTGATTTTTCTTGAAAAAAAAAATCCCAATTTGATTTAAATTTTTAAAAAAATCTGTTAATTTTGTTGTAAAACAAGCTAAAACAAAATACCTTTATATATATGACAGTTGTACACAGTATAGGTCCGGTTTTGTATAAAAATAATTAACTTTATTCAACCAAAATTGTACTTTTATCTATTTACTATTATTATCATTATCATTGATATTATTATTATTATTACTACCAAAACAATCTCCATTTTAAACACTCTGTATACCAACTAATTTTAAAAATATATATTAAAAATACATAATTAATTTAAAAGCAAAGCTAGGTGAGTAACACTAACAATTATGATTTGGTTTGATGTAATCATTTTTTTGAAAATATTTCATGTCATTCGATCATGTTAAACTTTTTAAAAACAAGACAAATCAAACCATCCGTAGACAACATGATATGTGTTTACCGTTTTGTCTGAAGGGCTTTGTTTAAAGAAAATGTCAAACATGTAAGAAAAACAAGTAAGATGGCAAACAAAAAAAAAAACATTTTTGCCATTGTACAACATAAACTATATTAAATAAAAAAAATACAGTTTTTACACAATTGATGTGTAGATTATGCCCACTTCCTAAAACTGAGCTAAATGGTGAGCTGCTCACTACAACTCATTTTTTGACAAAGTTCTGAAACAGTTGAACTGTCAGACTGCTAAAGGCAAGAAATGTTGTTAACCTGCCATTCTGCCCTTCACCTTTCCCCATGTCCCCTGACACAACTTCCATGAGACCCTTTCGTCAGACAAACCAAGCTCTGACAGCAACCAAATGAAAATGTAAATACAGCCTCAGCGTTCGGCTCTCAGAGCACCACGTTCCTGATAGCTCTCTACCTGTCACATATGTTGCTCTTTTTCCCACCAGCGACCAGTTCTAGTTGGAAACAGTGGTAAGGACTTCGGCAATAGATACATAAATACATCTACTTAATACTAAAGCAGTTGTTCAGGGAAAAGAAAAGAGAGGCACACTGGAAAAACTGCTCCCCTCAATCACAATGAATACAAATTTAAAAAAAGAAAGAACAATTAGGTTTGACAGAAAACTAACCATTAGAGGCCACAGAGGGAGAAACATACTCGGGTCAGACACTAGACGTTGCCTCAGAAGTAAAGGAGGAGGGAGGGATGGGGCACAAACAGCAATGCAGGAGAGGGGAGGGTGTTGCCTAAGGAATTAGTAGAGAAAGTGGAGACTGAATCAGATATGGGGGAGAAAAACAAATCTCTAGGTGAGTCAACGACATGAGAGATGCTTGTTAGGTCAAATAATCTAAACGGCCCAGACTTGAAGTGACTCTGGGGCCAGACAGCCATGCTGATGGAGACTCTATTTATTTGACTTTGTCAAAGGATTAGAGAGGGAAGTGGTCCCAAGGCTATCTCACTGGCCTATCATACTCTACCAAACTCTGGGTGAATATCTCTGTAAGAAGGCGGGAAAGTAAACATTTTGGGGGAAAAAGAAAGAAAATTTGCTTTTAAACTGATGTGAAAGACAAAGGAAAAGCACCCAGACATATCCTTGATCGGCTGCTGTTGAATAGAGCACATCTCCAGTGGCCCACTGACCTCTGACCTCCCAATGGGAGCACGTGGAGCTGAGGGGAGGAGTCGTCATGTAGTAACAGCTTGTGAGCTACTCACATCACACAGTCTCCTCCTCTTTCTTTACAAGACGCTGTGTCACCCACCTCCGCAACCTCTCTGGGGAAATTTGGTAATGGCCTCTCCAGCCGTCCCCATCATTACTGTTGGGACACCATAATCTCTATCCTCACGCCCACAGGCATGCACAGTGGGTAGTTATGACGGCTCAGACCACAACTTGGCATTAAATTTATGCCTTGTTACAGGAAGTGGGCTGTATATTCTCCTCCTTATAAAGACGGTGGCAAGTGTTCTAATTGCTCTTAGTTTCAATGTGATGTGGGTTTTACTATTTAAAAAGAAAAAAAAACAAAAAAATCAAAGATTAGAAAATTCATTGTGCAACAAAGCCTTAGGGACAGATGTTACAGTTTCTGTAGCTGTGAATGTGATGTAGAACTTATTTCTGTGAAGAAGTGTATGAAATGTTTTTTTAAGAAAAGACCAAGTTACTTGCTTTTATGGAATGAAGTCTTTTCCATCAATGGCATTGCATCTGGAAATCCAATTTACCATTGTCTAAACTAGTGACATCTGAGTAGTGTAAACCACAGACACAAAACAATGCTGCCCTCGTGCTGGGAAGCTCCTCTATTGGTAACATGTGGACAGTGAAAACACTGTTAATCTGGTCTTCATTAACCAATAACCAAAGGCAAGTTGGTTTGGAGTAAGCAATACCCTACAATTGGATTGTAAGACTCAGTAAAAGACACAACTTTTCATTAAAGCGATGTACCAAAAGAACTGGCATGGCCTGAATGCTGTGGCACAAAGCTGAAATCTCAGACTTGTATATTCTAAAAGGTTCAAACCACTCTAAGATACTTTCAAGTTAAAGAAAATACAGCCAAGCAAAATGCTTATATTCAATCGAATTCCATATTTTAGACAGTATATGTGTAATTAATTTGAGGTTGTACCTGTTTCTCTAAGATGCGGGAGATCTCTCCCAGAGTTCTGTCCAGACCATGTGCTTTATTGTTGGCCCACTGCCCACTGTCTTGGCCCTGCAGCTGCTTCAGCAGGTCTTTCACCAAACGCTGCAACCTGAACACCAAGGAGCAAAAAGTTTTCACTACTTTGCTTAAAAGTTTAGTTAAGCGAACACAGCCTCTTGAAAGTAAATATTGATCAGTTTTCATGTAAATTTCTATTATTATTCTTTTTTGTTTTGCAGATTTTCTGATTAATCAAAAGTTATTTCAAATTCTATAATAAAAAATATATCATTATTAATATAATATTATTTACATATGCAAATGTTCCAATCATAAAAACAAGAAAGAAAAAAAGGACTCACTTGGCCTTGTATGGGGAATCAGGGACCTGAGTCTTTGCCTCCTTTGACGTCTCATATTCTTTAGCCCTGCAGACAGAAGTACGGAAAAAGTATTTCAAACCTTGAAAAAAGCATTTGGCCCGTCAGTAAAGGAAGCAGTGGATCAAAAGGTGAAGAAAGTAAGAAAACTGAATGTGTTCATTTGAGCTGTCGACCAATTGTCATGTAACAGGTTAAAATAATCAGACGCTGGCTCTTTAAAGATGATATTTCAGCTGCAATCTTTAACCCTTAAAATTGACCTTATATTTGGAACAGTTATTTCACTTCATTCACAAGGAACATTTTTAGGAGAAGCAAGCAGCAACACAAATGCTACCTCATCAGGGTCCGACATCTCCCTCGCATTGTGCAAACAGCCAGACTAACAAATGCAAACTTTATGGATCCTTGATTTATCTGCTAAATGAAGCATTTCCAAACATAATCAGTGATTACTCATCTGAGTTTCCCTGTTATCAATCTCAACCATGATGGAATCAGACATTTTCTGGAAATACCGTGGAAGATTTGTGTCAGGACACTGTCTGGATAACACAAAGCTTGATCTACTACTCACAATCTGTTGTTTTTAAAGGGCAGTCATTAAGCAGAAGCTGATAACTGACCTCACTGAAAGACGAGGACAAGATGGGGAAAAACAACTCACAAAGTATGCCACAAGATTGAGAATAGGTGCATGTGTTTAATTCTTAACGCTAACCTTTAAAAAAACTGAAATTTATATTTTTTTAAATGAATTGCTTTTTGGTCCAAATTTGATTTTAAAGTCACTGTCAACAGAGCATGTTGATTCATTTTGTATAACATCACTTTATATGTCATGTGAGGAAGACAAATGAAGGTGGCAGAGTTGCTTTCAGAAGGGCACAAACTATCCCCTCCCTGTTTGTCATTCATAATATTACAATATTAATCTCTGGCAGGTTTATACCTAACCAGGTTAAATGGGGAGCCACTGCCGAGCTATTCATTACAGTCATGTTAAATGTGCAATAAATCCCACTGAATGTCAAGAAGGGAGAAAGCACAAAGCGCAAGGCTTTAAACACTTTATAACACATTCCACATTACATCCCTATTTAATCTAAACAGACAAATGAATATTTTGTTTCAGAAACATGTACCACAACTGCAAAATATGAAACATAATTTCTGAAAAAGGAAGTTCAGAGTCATGTGGGAGTAAAGAGCTAGCAGAACCAACGGGAAACATGTTAAGAAATCTGTGATCCACTTATTTTCCTTTGCACTAATTTTTTTATTTTCACATTGTTACAGCTGTATATTTTAAATGTATAAGCACAACCTCCTACACCTTAATCCAGGGCAGCAGACTGTGTAAAAACAAACAAAGGCTATGCAGGAGTGCCTTTATACCACAGCCATCCGAGTTCAACATTCACACAAATGTCCACATACTCACTCATCAAAACACACGTGCTACCCTGTTTCCTCTTAAGGGAGCCATAAGCAACCAACAACAGCTAACAGGCACCTTTCGTCAGATCAGCAGCGCAGACTTTGTTTCTCAACTATAAACTCATCCCCAGCAAACAGGTAAAACAGAATATTCATAAGTTTATCTTCCTTTCAAAAAACTGTTACAGGTTGGCTAAACTGCAATAAACATGCATGTCTAAATAAGTGTGCGCTACTTTATGATACAACTGGGCCGCAGGACTGCTTGTTGTGAGAACCGCTCATGTTTTTACGGACACCATATTCTGTTCCTATATAACGGTTCATTTCCACCCAGCGGTGAAGTGGCTCACCTTTATGTTTACGGGGGGCTCTGCGTTATTTATGACCTCAAAAGGCCTGCTGCCTTTGAGTACTGGTCTCAGCGGGACTGCTGTGCGACTGATGGTGAACAGAGGCAGATCATGCTGTCACTTTCACAGCACCGCTGAGCCTCACAAAAGGCAAAAAACAGCAGTACAAAGAATAAAGCGCTCAAGATATACTGGTGTTTACATCTAGATTTGTCTCTTTAGTCAGCTGAAGAATTAATAACATCTTCCAACAACAGAAAATGTAACTTTAAAGAAATATTACTTATGGTCATAAGTTTATCATGAGAAGTGAGAGAAATGAGTTTGCCTGCATCACATTCACAGTACATCTCTGTGATAACACAGGAAGAAATGCACTCCTTAAAAATAAATAATTACAGTTTCGTAGTAGTGAGGTAATAGTGACTCCCATGGCAATAGTTTATTATTAATTTAAAAAAACTAAAAACATTATCTTTTAAAAAGGCCAGAATGCATAGCTGCTACTGAGACAGCCACAATCAAATTGCAAAGAGGCTATACTCTTCACAACAGGAAACACAGGTTCCAGCCAAATAAGATATATCCATATAGTCTGTGTTTTGGTGGTTAGGGTGGTGCAGGCAGATTATTGAATGATCTGTCACAACAGACAGCAACTTTGCATATTAAAAAGAACTGAAGTGCATCTCACGTGTTAATGTAATCCTGTCTATGAAAGAGCCTTTCCAATAATCTGCATCAATAGCATCTTCCTGTGAGTACTGTCAACATTGGGTCTCCGTCCATGCCCCTCCCTCCCTGTTGTGACAGTACTTTAGAATGAGCTCAAGTCCAGGTTATGACATGCAGCAACGCCACCTCCTATTTGTTGATTACTATTGATTTTCTTTGATACGTCATTTAAAAATCAATAACTCAGGAGAAGAAAAATGGCCATGGCTCATACATACTTTAACATACATCTTGTACACCAAAGGAGACTTTAGATTTGGCAATGCCATGGCAGCAATTTGGAGAAAAGCTCTTTACAGGGGACCAACGGATCGATTTGCAGCTTTGCTCCCCAATCACAGAAAGTGGTCATAAATTAAGCTCATCAGTGTTACCTTGTAGACAGCCAGGATGCAAATAACATCTGCTTTCCATCTTCTTGTCACTCATAAAAAAAAAAAAACTCCTGGCACAGCTTCATCCAGAGCGATTGTGAGGGGATGATGAGGGAAGAAGGAGAGAGAGAAAGATCGACTGACAGAAATGGAGAAAAAGACTATGCCATTACCTGGAATTCATTCTGGCTCGGAGCTTCTTCGCCTTCTTCCTTGCTTTCTGCCGCTCTTCTCCGTCCTTCATGCTCTCAGAGGAAACGGAGCTATCCGTCAAAACATCAATAATGTATTTCTTCAAGGAAAGATGCTCCTAAAATAAATAAAATAAGATGAATGTATCAGATGTTGGAAAATCACTGTTGGACCATTAACTGTAATCAGTTTTGGAAGGTACACAAATTTTTCCCTAAAACACTGCACATAAGCATAGTTTTAAGATGACGAAAATGTTCTGTTTTCTTGGAGCTTGCAGCAGTCCATTAAGTTTCAGATGCAGATATTGTAGGTTTGTCGAAAGCCAAGGACCAGACAACCTGAGTAAGATTTCCTTTAAAAAAGATTTGGTCAACTTAACTTCCCAGGACATAAAAAAAGCTCAAATCTGCTCCATATGACCAGCCATGACTCTGAATACTCCATAAGTGTTAATGTCTTAGTGATTTCATACATTAAGGGGGGAAGAGTCTATTGCACATCAATCAGTAACAAGTGGTGTCATTTTTAGCACAAAGTCTAGGATACATTTCAGAACAATTAAAGATGGGAAAATCTATGAGCCATATCATCTTGTCAAACCTAACAAGAAGTTCTACACTTAAAATGTGACACTGAATATATTGGATGACACCTCTCAATAGCTGCACTGGATCCTAATTACCTCCAATTCTGTATCGTCTTTTGTATCCACCAGCCCACCCATAGACATGCTAGTAACCTGGAGGTGTTGCCTTCTGTCTGGCCCTGTTAGATGATTCTGATATTTCCACCAGGAGCTGAGGGAATGTAACCCAATTTGAACAGCATGATGCATGTGCAAGAAACCAATTACCCAATTACGCTGTCATGCAGCACCCCAGAGAATAGACTGGTTCTCAGATAAAGGGTTTCCATTCAGCAGTCAAGCTAACTTTTGTGTGGGATGAGATACCCTTTGGTCAGTGATGTTCCTGCACCTGCTGCCTGAATAGAGGATTTTTACAGAGAAAGGTTGTAAAAACCTTAAGTATGCAAAAGTTAATTAGTGCCACAAAACTACAGACTGCTTGTAAAATGTTCTTTTAACTTAGATAGAAGCCCCAAAAATGTATTTAACAAATTAGCTTTACACCATCTATGAGCAATGGATTCTATCACGAATACAAAGTTTATACTCCTTAGGTTATTAATTTCAAATATTCATTTATCAGGTTTTCTGTATTCATTTTTTCCACATTCAAGATATAATTTATGCTTTTATTTCAATAATACAGACTGAACGAAGTTCATTTGTACCAATAAATTAGTCACATTGAAAATAAAACAAAATTACAATTATGAGAGGGCTTACAAGTAACATCAATCATAATAATAAATAAAAAGAAGACGGCTTTTTATGTCATACTAGAGGCAAACTTAATAAAGTTTTGATGTTGGTTAAAAATGTAACAAACTGAATAACTTGGTAAAATAGCCAAGAATACTTTTATAGGTAAAAATGGTAAAATAACACAAACAGGGCGATGATAACTCATAACTAAAAGGTCATTGCGTGCAAGGGTACAATGTTTTCTAGAGAGTGCGTGTATGTGTCTGCATTTATTATATGTGTGCACCTTTACCCTCTTGTCACTGATATTACAGGTCACTCAAGACTCATGACGGTAGCTGTCCAATGTTTGAGCGGCGGCTGATCTGTAATCTCTCTGAGAGGCTTTCCAGCACACTAGCCACTCTCTTAATGGAATTTTTTCAGTAACCCATTCAAACATCACCTGTTGCAAAGTTGCAATGATCACATTAAAGAGGCCTAAAATATTCCAACACTAACAGACAAATTACAATCCTTTTCCACTTAGATTTTTATGGTAACATTTTCAGTGTCAAGGAGATCAGTCTGTGAGGACGTGTAGAATTTGTGCAACTGAGAAGAATACAGTAGATGAAAGACAGCTGCCTAATACTGAACCATAGTAACAAAGCAGCAAAGAAACTGGCCTAGGGACACCATAACCACACAATACCACATATTACCCCTGGTGGGAGAAATGTGATAGCATTGTAAACATCCCTCATTCCCTGTCACCCACCCGCCTGTCACAGATCTAAAAGGTGGCCTATACAAAACTAAGTTCTATGGGATATGTTCATCCATTGCTTCTTTTGTCACATACAAAAGCTTGAATGGTAGGCTTCCACAGCTGCATTTCATAATGGCTCTTAGGGAGAAGATATGATACTCCATCAGATTAAGTTGCCAAAATGACAGTGGTTTACATGACAATTTTGTAAAGAACAGCATCTGCTACCTTATACCCGTAACTGTTTATACTGTCCAAACAGAACCACTGACAACATTCAGATCAGGTCACAGACCAATGTGGAGTAGGAAAGGACTAAATTAAAATATTTTAGTATCTACTGAAATGAAATCAGGACATCTTCTTGTCCTGTTCAAATAAAAAAATAGAGCTAATTTTACATTTGAATCTCAGAAGAAATTGACTATTAGCACTGTATGAATTTTCAGTGCCATTTGTCCAATCTTCAGTCTAGCTCTTTGATGATAATTACATTTTCAATTCTATTTACAAGCCTTTCAGGTGTAAAATTCATTTGAAGGCACAGAGCGTCAGGCTTCCAACCTCTGCAAAAAAACTGTAATGTGCTCATTATACAGATTGGCCTAATTTTAATTAAAAATCTTTCGCTGTAGATAAATTAGAGAGCCAGAGTCTCAAAGAATGTTTGCAGTAGCATAAATCAAATAGCAAAGATCAAGTTGTGATTTGACACAAAAAAAGAAAGAAGGATACACTCATACCAAAGAAATGCATCTTAATCAAGTCTAACAAAACACTTTTGTTTCTGCGATACCTTTGGCCTGAACGATTTGGGCTGAGTGTGAGTGGACACCTGCAAATAATAGTATATCCAAGTGGAGCAGAACCACAGTGACCGATATCAATAGTCATCTCCTCTCCGTTCTCTATGTTCACGTCTGTGATACAGACATTACCAGGCTCTTGTGGCTGGACAGTAACTTTTATATAAAACTCAGTTGACGGAGCACCATTCTGTGTTGTGGAACACAGACTGGATATATATCCAGTTGGGTTTCATAAAGTTATTGCTGTCAAACAACTGAACAATCCGGTTTGATTTAACTTTGTTCTATGAGTGGTTTTTGTATAGTCCTCCTATTCCACTTTTAATGTAAAGAAATATTGGCTGATTGAAGGATTCATTTACAAAGAGGAACATCTTAAAACTCCAAGCTCAGAAGAAAAAATGGCAATATGGTCATTATATTGTCAGAGAGAAAAGAAATGTGACAAGTGCTTAGAGAGGCAATGATTTTGAAGAAAGGAAGGTAGAAGGAATCAATTATTCCTGGTTGGGGAAAAGCTCTGAATGAAGGAGCTGATGGGGCCAAAGGTGCTGCATATAGCACTAACAGTTGTCAGCCTCACAATGAGCACCGCTGAAAAGCCAATCTCATATTGCAGCCAGAGAGACTACCTTGCATTAACAAGCTGCCTTCCCATGGAAAGCCGCTCCATGACAAAAAAAAAAGCCTTGGGACAAGGGGGTGATGTTAATGCTCCGCTGAAGCGCTGAACCTTAACTGTGTACATTTCAAGGCTCATTTGTAACCTCACAAAGCCAGAGACAGAGCTGTAGCAGTATATGAAAGGGATGCATAAACAATAACAATGACCACGTCATAAAAGACAACTGCTGTTTCTCTTTGTCCATTTACATGACACAAGCAGTAGCAGCAGGGCAGTATTCTCCGACAAGAATGAGTGGATGTTTGTTCCCGGTTGGGTGTGGGTGATACGCACCACTTCTTCATCAGAGAGCTCTCGTCCCTGGATGCTGCTACTGTCTCGAACGGCCTGTTGGTGCCTCTTGCCCTTGGTGTGACTGAACAGGTGCACCTCTGAGGTGATCTACAAATATAAACACTGTGGTCAGAGGTCATAACAGTAGACACAATGGAAACAGGAGGCAGGAAAGGGCCAGCACAGCCCTGTGTTCCTCTAGTGAAACTATACACCACATGGACATGTACAATGGGGACATGACTTGCCTACCCTGAACTACAGTCTAAAGCATAGACTGAAGAAAAGAAAAGGGTTTTGCTACTTAGGCCACATTACACGCCATGCTGGCTTTAACTTAGTAACTATTATTGAGTTTAACTTGTGTTACACATCGAAGTGCACAGAGTTCCGTTTTTTAAGCTTCAAATCAAAGTTCAACAATAAGCCAAAACAACTTAAAATATCGTTTTTTTAATGCTTAAATATAACTAATTTGCTAAATGTAAGCATCCCACAACAGCAACTTATTAGAGATGCCTACATAAAAGCAGTACAGGTCTGACAAATGACCATGACAAGAGGCAGGTGTATAGCTGGAATTGTTTTTGTTCCATTTCTGGAAACAAGCCCATTTGAGATGGTTTGTGCTTAATGTCATTAAATAAAGTGCTTGCGGCTGACCCATCCATGATCTCTGGTGTCAGATGTCGGCCAAGGTCATCTAACATTTTAACAAGATTCCCTCTTTTGCCCTCAACCCTCCTTTTCATCTGATACTGGTTTGAAGACTCAAGGTGTCCCACCCTTGCTGTTTTGGAAGCAACTTAATCAGAGATAAATATGCCTGCTTGAGCAATTTGTTGCCTGAAGAAATAAAGAAAAAAGAAGGGAAAATATCTTAATCATGTCTGGTCATAAATCCGATTAATCCAAGAGGTTAAATATCATTTAAATGAGCGTTCTTCTAAAAATCCCCTGAATAACCTTCCAATAAAATATTTTTTTGTGTATACAAGGTCATTTCTCTTTTAGTTCAACAAAGTCTGCAGGCATTAACTCATGAACAGCTCCCTTAGTATACAAGTAGTGACTGCTCCAGAGTACTAACATGCACAAACCTATGCTTTTATATAGGTCGTCACATCTGCTGATGATCACTTAATCAAGGGCTTTTGCTTGTTGATAGATGTGCTTGATGGGCTTAGTCTTTATTCATCTATCTTCTATATCGATATCATTTATTCAAATTCAGGGTCACTGGTGAGTTAGAGCCTATCCCAGCAGTTACCAGGTGAGAGGCAGGGTACACCCAGCTCAGGTCACCAGTCTAACGCAGTATTTAGATCAAACAAAACACAGAAGAATCAAATGTTTTTCTTAGGTCATTGTTACTTCTTGATATATAGATGTCTTACTATATAAAAACCTTTAAAACTAAAAAAGATGCACTTTATTTTACAAAGTTGTACATGTACATAACCAATTCAGATGGTAAAATGGGAACTAAAGCCTAAATAGATTTGTGAAGCGCTGAATGGTTTAGGACCAAAATACATTCAGGAACTTCTGGTATGTTATGAACCAACCAGATCATCAGGTCATCAGGGTAAAATCTACTTTCAGTTCCCAGAGACAGAACTAAAACACAGGGAGGCTGCATTCAGTTTTTATGCTCACATGTGGAACAAAGTCCCAGAAACCCGCAGGTCTGCTGAAATTTTAAGCAGTTTTGAATCAGGCTTTAACTTCTTCTTTTTTTTAAACCACCTTTTATGAAAAACAACTAATAATTATTATTATTATTATTATTTTTTAAACTTGTCTTGTCTTTTAAAAATGTGTTTAACATCATAGACAGCAATTTCACCAAACAGCACCAACAAAAAGAAAAAAAACTATGACATAAACATGCCCTGGAACTAATGAGATTAAGCTTTACGTACTACGACGCCGCACAGTGAGCACTGCTTCTTGCGTTCATATGGTGTCAGTTTGGGGGCGTAGTCCATGTTAGCATGTCTCCCACTGCTGAGCTCAGCCGCCTTCTCCTTTCTCTGCTCGATTTGCTCCATATGTCTGCGGCTGCTCTCATCGTGCTTTAGATGAAACAAGAAACCATGGGTCATGTGGGAAATAGAGATTCCTGCATGTTTACTCAAGAAGCAAGGTTGCATGGTATGAGTTTACCTTCATCTGAATCTTCTTCTGTAGCTCCTCCATGGCCTCTTGCTGGGCAGCACTGAGCGCAGCCAGGCGCTCCTCGCGGTCTCTTCAGATGGAACAAAAAGCAGTGTAAGACCAATGAGAGCTTAAATTAAAGGCACTGCTGGAACCACCTTGTTTCCGAAATTGTGCGAGTTGGGAGTTTATTTTTATAGATTTAATTTGCAATTGCAATATATGCCCCTCAATAATTTATATATTTTCTGAAATAAGAAACGTAATAAGAAATGTAACTTGATGTGTAAAAATGTCAGTTTACTCTCTGACATAAGAGCATTTTCAAAAAATTGATGGAAAGCACATGTAGCCTGAATCCATATCATACATCCATATCGAAGGAGCCTTAAACAAACCTGGCCCTTTCCCGTGCTGCATCCTCCCTAGCTTTTTCCTTCTCCTGTCTCTGCTGTTCAATACGAGCCTCCTGCTCCTTCCTCCGTATCAGCAGCTCCTCCACTCTTGCCTGCCGCTCTGCTTCCAGGACCCGTTTACGTTCCTACAGAGCAAGTAAGAAGACAATGAAGATTAACTTGATTGTGACAATCAGAGTTCCAGCCTAAAACAATGTTCATAACTAAAACAAAGTTTATACCTGAACAGCTTCATCTCTGGCCTGCTTCTCCTCCTGTCTCCTCTGCCTCTCTTCCTGCAGTTCATTAAGGCGTTGCTCATATTCACTTAACTTTGCCAGAGCATCATGCCTCTTGTTTTGGGCTTCCAGAGTGTTTATGAAAGCAATTTCATTCACCTGTTGGGTAAAACATAAGTAACTATTTGGAGAGACGCAATACGAATAAACTGAGAGATGGTAAACCCACTTAACTTAAGTTAAGGAGTAAAGTTGGCCCTTATCATGAAATTCCCTTCTTTACCTTGGCTTCTTCTTCTTGGGCCTTCTTCACAATCGCCTGTAGCTGCAGCTCTCTTTTAAACTCGGCATGCAACAGCTTTTCCTCCATCATCCTCCGACGCTGCTCCAACAATTCTTCTTTCCATTTCCGCACATCCTTCTCCTGCAGAAATCAAAGACAGAGCAGCAAGAGTGGTGAAAATAAAGGAATGCACAACAGATTCTTTGAGACTAAACAGACGGTGGATTTTTAAGTTTCCACCCTTTGTAGTGTGTCCATGTGGGGATTATTGAGAATACACACCACTTCATGAATTTATGTGGGTAACCCGAATTATTCTAGGACTCACTCATCTTGCTGTGGGCTAAAGTATAAAAACAAACTTCAGGAAAGACTGTTGATTTTGGCAAGTGGTGTCTCTTAGGGCTGCAGCCAGCTGGCCTGGATGTGACTGGAAGGGGTTACACTATTTTGTGATTCTATCGAGCAGTGTGCTGACAGAAGCTCTCGGTGTGAGCCAGGCTGAGCTTAGCTTGCATGGAGTTTCTTTAGGGTGATGTCCATCAGGTCGGTACAGCTTACTTACCCTCTCCATGAGCTTCTGCAGTTTGAGCGTCTTTTCCTCTCGAAGTTTGTCCCTGAGCTGCTGTGCCTTCAGCTGTTTCTCCTCATGTTTCTTCTTTGACTCTGCAATGGTTCTGTCAATAACATGTAGAAAAACCCTACATCATCTTTTCTTCTCCTCATCAACAACATGTGCAGCAGACACCAGGATCTGTTCAGACATTTTGGATATTGGTGGAAAAATCAATCAGATACAGAACTTGACTCCCAGGATTCTTGGTAAAGTTTTGAAAAAAGACTAACGGCGTGAGGAAAGGCGCTATACCTTTTGCGTGATGGCGAGGACAGTTTCTCATGCATGTGGATTCCATGCCCAGGTGGCCGAGCAGGTTCCTCTTCTACTATGTCCCCCCACGAAGTACTCTGACGCCACGGTTCCCGAGCTACAAAACCAACACCAGAACACTGAAGGTGTAACATCTCCTTTTAAACAAAGACTGATTTATTTCATTTAGAAGTTCCATCCATACCGTCAAAATCTGCAAGCATGTCACTCCAATCTATAGTGACTCCACAACCTCCACTGCAGATGCTAGCCTGGAATAAAGATATTTTTTGCTTAAATTCAAGATAAATTCTGGGACAAAACGCATGATCTATAAATCGCTCTTTCTAAATAGTGGGCAAGTGAATTTGATAAACATTAGCAAGTAAAAAACAAGAAAGATTATTACAGAAAAGTCACTTTCAGTGTCGGTCTCCAGGTCATTGTTCTCTGCCTGAATCTCTCTGTTCAGCTGCTCCTCCTCAGCGATGGCGCTTGCGATGGCCTCTTCATTGGCTTTCTCCAGCCGGTCTGCCAGCTCCTCTTTCTTGGCTAGGACCTCTGCCATTGACTGAGGCTGAACACATTCACCAAATGAATGGTGAAAAATGGGAGAAAGAAGGGGGGAAACAATGAACACATCCACCAATCCCATTACACATACATTTCAGAAATGTATATTGTGCAAACTAACACAATGTACACATAGTTCTCAGAATATGAATATCTGTTACTGTGATGCTATATATAAAAAATAAAGTTAATTTCCATTGTTGAGAATGACACAATAACCCAATCCCAGTTTGCACCTCACAAACACTACAAATCACAAATGAGGAAGCATTCAAAGTCATGCAAGGTGCACCAGTGAGGATGAGGAGATGGAAGGAGGCAACTGATGCTTCTTCTGTATGGAATCAGTACTTAACTCATGGATTTTAAGTATTTGGCCGATTTACTTATTTACTACCAGGGTAGTCAGTGCTCTAAATAGACTGTAGTGGCTTACTCAAAATGATATATGTGTTTTGTGAGGTTATAATCAGAAATAATGATGGGTCTACATACCAGCCACATATGCAAGTATGGTAAAAACCAAGACAAATTATTATTATTGTTTCTTATATTTCAACAATGCTTTTATGTGAAGTAAGAGAAGAACCTTAAAAATGTTTTTGCGGGGTCAAATAGAAACTGAAACATGTAGAGAATTTTCAAAAGGTATAAAACTAATAAAAGATGAGAAAGTACTTAAGGACGGCAGTCTGGCATGACTTGTCTGAGTACAAAGTCCGTCTACTCACAGCTATTCTTAACAGTGAATGGTACTACAAAAACAAAGGAAAGCAGTCCTGCTTGCACATTTGGTTTAGAGATGTCTAAGATCAACTTCGTTTAGACGGTGCGGGACCCTCTGAGATCCCTGCCCTGTCAGCCCTCCCCTCCCTCTGCTCCTCCATCTCTCAGCACTCACAGTAGAAAGCTCTGTGGGGTCCAGCACACTCTCCAGTTTCACCGCTGCCATGGGAGCCTCGGCCTGTCCTGGAGCAGATGTGGTCATGCCCTGTGACGCGCCTCCTTCTGCCCCATAGTCCCCAGGGGCCAAAAGAGTACTGAGCCCATCCGTCTGGGGCAGGTCTACGGACGTTGTAATAGCCAGAGCGGGGACTGGGACTGATATGGTAATATCTGTTGGTGGGGCAGTGGTTGTGGATGGAGTAAGGTCTAGGGCTTCGGATGCGGTAAGAGCTGCTATGGGGGGAAGCGCGTCTCCACAGGATGCGTCGAAAAACTGCCCTGAGTCTTGCATACTTGCTGCAGGGGGCTGCACCAACAGTCACACACAAACACACGCAAACTTAAGTAAATACATGCATAATTCAAGCTTTTCATGATATTAATAAAAATCAAATAAAAGTCAGTCAGTAATAAACACACCGATAAAAACACAAAAATCATGCAGGGGCGCTGGTGTTGGCATGCTCTAAACATTTAGTGATCATCAAAAATAAGCAGACAGATTGGAAATACACATTTATATTGCTGCATCAACTAATTATGACACACCCTTACCAAGTGTGTCTTGATGCATCATCAATATTCGTTTCATGACAACAGGTCTTTTTGTTTCTGAGATGTCAGTGAATCAATCGCTTCAAAAGTTGATATGCCACCTGAACAGTCTGACTTTTAATACCACGGAGCCTAAAACAAAAACAAAAGTGGCTGATAAAATGATCTAATGTTGCACGGCTCCGTGTGAATAATTTATATCCAGGGACTGCTCTAGCTGAAAGACGTCACAAGGTACTCTACATCAGTACCTCCATTATTGGATGTTCAATCTCCTCCAGTGGTTTAAGCTCCACAGGGACTTTCTGTCCAGTGTCAGTCTGGGTCGCATCCTTGTCCGGAGGACGCTCAGGAAGGAGCTGTTGCACTTCCCGTGTCAGCAGATGTGACTGGTTACACTTGGCCTTGTCCTGTTTTTGGGCCACATGAGCCAAGACAGGACTGACCTTGGCAACTATGGCAGCAGAGCGAGGTTTGGCAGTGCGCCCTCGCTGCACAGTTTCCCAACCCTCTGCGTCTTTTTTACCTAAAAACACAGAAAAAGTTAAGTAAAGACAGGAAAGGGGATTTAAACCATGATTTCTTTTGAGTTCTACAGGAGGTTTCTACCGGGTTTTTCTGCCGGGAATGTGTTGGGTTGACTGGCACTATGGACGGACTGAGAGCACTTTACTCTGTCTGCCCAGCTGGGACCAGTGTGTGAGAGCCGAGCTGCAGCCAATGTTGATTGAGGACCACTGGTCGAAACACAGACACACACACACACAGCATATGAGAACAAATAAATGCGCTCCTACAAGGTGCTGCTTTTGCTCTTAACAGGTCAAGTATGAGCAAAACCCATTTCTGATCATCCCCTACTGTGCTGACTATCAAAAAACACTCTAGCCTTCTGAAGACAGTCTATCTAACCTCTCCCAGTAGGCTCCATTCTGAGGTAGCATGGAACTGTATTGTACAACAGGCCTTCGTCATGATCAATATCCATTTCCTGCAGCATCAGATTACCGAGCAGTGCACATATTGAACCGATGCTTCAGCAGTCTTCAACCAACACTTTCGTCTACACCTTCCACTAATTCTGCGGCGCAAGAGTGAGATACTCTACAAATTGCATTATTAAACAAATGCTTTTCCATCAGCAGTTACTGCCCATCTTCTCAGATTTAGTCAGTACTTTCTAACCTCTGAAATAACAGACAGCATCACTGGAAATATTGAACATTGATTGGTCACAAAATGAGTAGATTTTTACAGAAAAACAAAACATTAACATAACCCTTGTTTGGGTCAGGGCAAAGCACCATTTGTATCAAAGGCTTCAGATGGAGTTTTAATAACTTATCAGAGAAAGTAAAATGGTGCATTTGCCATTTTTAAAAATCCAGCGGCACTGTACAATTTAGTCCAAGACCAACTGAGCTACATCATTGTTCAACTGTCTCCTCTCCATTTTTTCCACCAATTTCATCCAGCATTGTAGCAGAATGATTATCTGGCTGCTATTTTGGGCCGAGCAAAGTTACTTTGTCAAGTAGAGCTTTATATGTATAATGGTCCCACTTGAAATTATGAAAGTATCCTCTTCTTTTAAAACTTTAATATTGCTGGTCACAACGCTGCATGATGGCCAAAGCACCATATATTTGTTGGCATGTTTACTGACCTTGTTGAGTGGTTTAATATCATCAGCAGGTGTTTATAGAGCAAATTGTAAATGAAAGGTTAACAAAAACAACAATAATAAACTTGACTTGATTGTTGACAAATGTGTCATCATAAAAAGGTCTTAGGTCACCAACACTGGAATAGCTTTAATTATAAAGAAGTAGGACAGGGCTTACCTGAAGTTGAGGGCCCGACGTGCACCTGAAGAGGGAACCATTCTGTCAGAAGTTGGACTTGGCATCACGTGACGTCCTGGAGACATCTTACGCACTTCCCAGGCTAAAGATGTCGGCCTAAACAAAGTAAAACCTTAATTAATAATCAAACCCACACTGACTTCACTCACACATTTGGTACACCAGCTGGATGTCTGATGTTTGCAATCAATAAAAAGTAACCGTTTCAGGTTGTCTTATTGATTAACAGTACACTCTGAATGAACAACCTGGGAGGTGGCACAGGGAATTTAATTTCTTTGACAATTTACGGTGGCATTGGTCACTGTGTTAAAGAGAAGCCAATAAACGAATGGATCTCTTTGAATTAAAGCCAAGACTATTGATCCAATCCGTTTGTGACTCAAAGCCAAGGACCAGACACAAACGCTTCCAGTTTCACCACACGGAGCGATGCAAAACAGGGAATTAATGAGAGTGAGGGACAAAGAAGGACACTGAGAAAAGAGTAACTTAAGATCACCTGTTCTGGGCATCTGTTTTCTCCAGTTTCTCCTGAAGCTGTATCCAGTCTATGAGGGCTTTAAAATCCCGAACATAGTTGTCCAACATCATCAACACTTCCTGCACACAACAGTTTACATTTATAAGGAATACCTTTTTCATACAAAAAAAATTACAGTCAACAGAAAGTTAAGTACAGCATAACTACATTTGGCTTAAAATGTCACATTTAAAAAATAAAATGATAAACCACTGGTACAATCTTTATGTTAGTGATCGGGTGAAAAAAAGGAGAAACTTTTTAATTCAGCCCGTAAACTTACTGTGATGAAAATGTCTGTGATCTGACACATAAAAACAAATGCCCCACACATTAGCTGCACATTTTGAAAGCTTATGGAGAGAGAACATTTTACTGATCCATTTGCACTGACAAAAGGGGACCTTATAAAGTTTAAGAGTTTTGCTTGAAAGCAAGAGCTGGCAGTATAAAGAACACTTTACAGCTCAGAGGAATACCAGATAAGGCAAATTCCCTTCAACAAATGGCTATTATCTGCACTTGGACTGAGTCACAGAGTTGGTTATGCAGAAGTGGCGGGCTGCGAGAGGCTTTTTCCCAGAGCTCTAATGAAACAGACACAACTGATTGATGGAGAGCGTGAAGGGAGTGGTAATTGAGAGTAAAGCTACACAGTGCTTTTAGTTAATAGACAAGTCAAGCCAGTGAAAGATGTGTCCAGCAGCAGGTCTGCTGATTAGGGCTGGTTAACTGTCAAAGACCACAGCTATTTGGTGATGAAGGGTAAGACAGAGAGATGTTTGCGGACTCTTCGATAGATAAACCAACAATGAGCAAAAGCAACATAACGTGAATTTCAGCATATTAATAGCTACGTATATCCAAACATAACGCGCATATAACAGTTCATGAGAAATGACGGATGAATGTTTAAACTTTAAGACGTATTGCCATAAGGCAGGATCGGCAGCAAAAGCATGTGGACTATAGCTTGAAAAACAAAAGTATAGCCATGGTCAGCCAAGGTGAGTGTAGTTGGCTTCATATGAATATTTTGTCCTTCTTTATTTTCATTTCAGCCATTTTAGACTTAAATAACCTGTTTCAATTCATTTTAAAATTATATAAAGTCTTCAGGCAAGAACCTTTCCTGTCTGCACCAGTAAAAAAAAAAAAATGTGCAGGCATTGATATGATCCATTCTGCTGGGTGAGCAATTTCTCTCTAAGGGGGGGGAAACATATTATAGCAGATCAGCACTGTGGTTCTCATTTGAAAATTACATAATACATTACTGTAACACTGCTGCAGCAGATAATTAGGCATCACTTCCTGGCGATGATTATGTTCATAGGTTTTTTTTTAGGTGGAAAGTGGTGGGCTGTTTGTGTTAGAGCATACAATGCAGACTACCCACAGTTACACTGGGGGATTGTGGCTGAGGGCAATCAAAGCACTCTGCTTCCCCTCCAGATGACTCCATCATTTATCAGTGTCCATTAAGCCCAAGCTGGGTGGGATAGGGGATTACGAACAGCACCCGACTCCATGCCCATTAGACAGCATTAGAGTGTAGAGAGTTGCAGCGGTATGAGGGAAGAAAAAGCAGCCTGTTGTCTGACACATGACAACGAGCAGCATGCCTGTCACACCACAGGGAGCTGCGCCGCGGTACTGACACCAAGTCGACCACACCACAGGGAACTGGGCTACGGTGTTGACCACAGGCTGTCACTAAAACCATGCTCAGCGTAATACAGAATGGCAGAGGAGTCGATACAATACAGGACAAGCAAAATCATGTCAGAATACCCTGAAAAACTAGGTATTTAAACCAAAACAACCTAAACAAAGGCCATACTTTTCTAACAAGGATTGTTAAATGTGTATGTGCATGGTTTATAACACAAAAAAGTTCAATCCTGTTTCAGAACATTCCTCTAAAACAAAAGCAATGTACATACATTCAGAAAGCTCCAATAGCTCTTTGATAACTGCCACATCAGCAAGCCTTCAGGAAGCCACTTTGACATGAGAAGTAATCAAGAGAGAAATGTGATTTGTCTGAGTTTTCATTATGATCTCAAGGTCCCCCTCTAGTGTTTAAAAGTTGTATAGCTTTATAATCTGCGCACAGAAATTTCCACTGGGCAGACCATTAAGAGAAAAATCCTACAAGAGGAATTTGAATTCCTACCAATGGCATTTTAAATTTCTTTCCCTATCAAAAATAAAGTGACTGACCTTGCATTCCAGGACACTCTGATCAGATTCACATGTTACGTATATCTCGTCAACAGCCCGACATAGGTTTTCAAAGAGAAAGGCCCAATAGCGTGCTCGCAAGTCCACCTTGCGGGGTTGTCGAACTTTGGTGGGGCTCTTCTCTGGGCCCTTGTCCAATAGGACACCAGCTGTGCCTTTACTCTCTGAACCAGCATTCTGAAAACAGATTAAACATTAGGGGGTGAGAAGCAAAATAATGCGTAATATACAACAAATAATTAAATTGCATACATCTAGGAAAGCTATTGACTGTTATAATACTGTCAGTTAAAAAAACCATGAGTATATATTAAGATTATTTTTAATGCCTTGTGACAATGACAGGGACAGTGGTTTATCAGGACTAAAACAATTCAACAGTTATACTTTTAAGTGGAGGGGACAGACAGCTGAATATTTTGTACACTCACTGCTCTTCTTTTTTATTCTTCTATTTTATAGTTATTTCCAAAGACTGACAGATAATGCATAATGCAGATAGGAGGTAACAGCCATCACACATATAGCACAAACTCATTGCAAGTGTAAGAGGTAAACATAAGGAAGAAGACAAGAGTGAAATGGGTTGGTGGACAGAGCCCTCTAGTGGGAGAGGCTGATGGTAGACTTCTCCAACCTGTTTTTTATTCTTCTGCTGTCCAGAATTGATCCTCTGAGACTTGAAACTTCCACTGGAGTTGCCTCTGGGCTTTGCTGTAGGAATATTTTTTACACAAATAAGGATCAACATTAATTGGCATCATTGTAATTATGTCATTTTGAAAAAGAACAGCATCAAAGTAATTCTGAAGGGTCTATGAGAGAAGAAAACATAACTAAAATCCAAGACAAAAAAGCCTCAAATTTAGTTTAAAGTGCAAATCAGTTCTGATGATCAAGCCTTGCAGGGATATTGCAAATTAATTAAAAGGAGTGCTAAAGATGTAGTGGCCAGTGGACTACATAGTCTTTGTAAAATAATCCTATCTGCGCTATAAAATGTTTGGCATATAGAGTCCAACAACTAAAGCTGTCATGTTTATAATGATGTAATGAGAAATACCAGAATCCTCCTGTGTATGGATATTGACAGCAACAGGGTTAGCATCACAAAGGCACCTGGAAAGGAACACCTTTGAGGCCTTTTCCAAAAGAGAATTACATAAAAAAGATTTACAACATAACATAGTTCCATTGTTCCAAGCCTGATGAAAACGTATATCAATTCAGTTCTCCTCTTTTGTATAGTGTCAATTAACTAAAAAGTCATTTCAATGGACTTTGCAGTCATAAACAGTTAAAGCCAATTCATTTTGATACAATCATTACAAATCAATCTCATTCCAACTCATAACTGTGTTCATATAACCAAGTCATAACAGATAATTGTCTAGCTATGGAAAACCAACAGATTGCACAAAATCCATTTTATGGAAGTTATAAAACTTCTCTAAAAAGGGCAGGATCCCTTTTTAAAACCCTGAAAAATTTTAGCCTTGCTTCTCAACCTTTGTACTATCCATGTGGATAAATGCATCTAATCAAACCCACCTAACCACAGTGGTCCAATTAGACCTTCTGTAATTTGCATTCATGTGTCACACATGGGTGGAGTAAGAGTGTAAGTCAAGTTTGATCAGGACACAGTTTCTTATGGATTCATTGCATAACAGTTCATGTTTGACAATAATATCACAAATTGTGTCACAAAACAATTTAAATTCCATTCAGGTGCCACTAATCAAGATCAGATGACATCACATGCTGATTTAATACAATCACAATCACTCCCTTCAATAACAAATATCCAAATATAATTTATTTCCTATGCTTAACCAGGCACATCAATTTCTAATAATTTGTTCCTTTAAGAAAAATAGACTGTACCACATTCAGAATAGAGCTTTAAAATCTTAGTTCTGGGCCTGTACGAAGGAGTACACTGTCACTTTCTTATACTTAAACATCATATCTATGAATATTGGTATTTTCTTCATTAAAAAATGTAAGAAAACCGAAGTACAAGTAAAAAAACCTGTATTATAGGCAGCATATCTAAAATCATTACTGTATCAATGTTTCATTTTTAAAATTTGTATCAATGCTATTATGTAATTGCTCACTGGATCAGTTTGCCAACATTCCCACTAGAAAGGAAGCAACATTCAATGCAGAAGCAAATCCCTTTCCTACTTACAGCAGACAATTGCTTTCAACACTAAAAGTACAAATATTGACTGTTGACTGGTCAGCTTCTCACTGATCATTCACAGAATCTATGTCATGATGTCTTTTTAGACATAAACACTGTTAACACAAGCTACTCAGTTGTTTGGACAATAAATTCCATAGACAATATTGCCTCTACAAGAAAGCTAGTTATGCTAGACCTTATCACAGAAACAAGCTTCAGAGACAAAATGTTTTTGATTTTCATTAAACACGATTAGATTTGTTATAACGTCCTGCTGCAAACAAGAAAGCTTGGTCCATTATTACTGACCCTGAACATCATCTGTTGTACTAAATCTAAACATTGTAGGACAACTCAAACAACTTTGCATGACATCTCTGATTGATGAAGGGCAGAGAAGGAAAAGAAATGCTGATGAACATTTGGTGAACAATAAAGTTTCATTCTCTATTGTATTCTAATTAACGGCAAGTTTTATGAGTGACATCATAGAATCTGAATAGCATTGCCAAAGTCAATTACTGTGAAACTCCACACAAATGACACAACATTTGATGTCTGCATAAAGACATGGGTCTCACATCTAAATAAAACTGAGACCTGTAGTGCTAAAGACATGAGCAGAAGTTTATTTTGCATGCAACTACTGACCTTCCTCCTCTTTGTTCTCAAGAGGGACACTCCAGGCTATGAGATTTCGAGCAGCACGGCCCTCTTCAGCTACAATCTTTCGCACCTTGTCATGACTGTTGGAGCGCTGAAACGAAGCCTGAGGGACAGATGGCAAATTAAACTTGTTTTTTGTTACCACATCTATTGTTTTACATGCAGTAAAACCCTGTAAAACATGCAGTTCCAACCATTGTAAATCAATGAATGCCTGAAAAAAAGCCTCTTTATACATAATCATACAGACTTTGTCGACACTGGTGATGTTCTAGTTTAACAAGTTAATGAAGTTATGTGCCCAAGATATGATTCTGCCTAATCAAATAAAAAACATCAGTGATGAATACCAATGAAGTTACCGAGATTTTCCTTCATACTATAAAACCATGAAATTGTACTTTATTTTGATCCATTACATTATTAAAACTTTTCACACCACACATTCATTATATCCACATATGTTAGCGAAAGATGATGCCTAAAAGAGTTAAATAACACAAAATGATTTTTCAAAATCAATGTGAGCGACATTAATCCATGAACCGACTTCAGCCTTCTCTTTATATCCAAATAGTTTTTATTAGAGTGCTAACCAGTGCTTGCAACATAAGTACTGTTGCTATGGTTACCCTTATTTTAATAGACCCTGCACAGTGGTAAAAAAAAATACAATGTACAGCCATCCAAACTGTTTATATGGTCTTATAAATGACACACACACACAAAAAAAACCTTAAACAACTTGAATTCCTTTTACTCTATACACATGATGAATCATGAACTCTAATTTACATAAAACAGAGGATTAAATTAAATATATTTATTCTCTTAAATTCATATGTAAAAATGGACCACACTTAAGATGTGAAAAGAAAATCAACTAAATATGCGCAACAACAAAAACAAAAATTAGGGATAATTTAGTGCAGTATAGTCCCATTACACTGACTAAATCCACAGACTTTGTATTCAGAGCACATATTACAATATGAGTCAGTCATTCTACCATCCCTGCTGTGATGTTGTAAATCAGGACTAAAGCAACAATGCTGAAACACTGTAAGCATGTGGAAAGGGTCTACTGACACAGACTTTTACAAGAAACAGCTAGAGGCAGAAGCTCTAACCCACTCTGTGCCCAGCATGCATCATGGTTGACCTACACATTGAATATGCATCAGTGAACTTGACTATAACCTCGGGTGAAGAAGATACTGTGAACCTAAATAAAAACTGTGGGATTGCATCCCTTTTATTCATGCCATAACAAGATGACCTGAGATTTAACGCTAGATTGGGATTTTCTTGCATCCCTACATCAAATAAAAACAATTTCCCACATACAGGAATATTTGAAATAGCAGCGTATAAAATCTGCAAACATCCAAATCAATTACATTTTCTTAATGAAAATGGTAAAATGCAATGTACCTGTAGTCTACTGGGTATAGACTGCCATGTAAAATACACTATTTGTGGCAATCTGGATAAAAGAACAGAAGCAATCAGAGGCTTTTTCATTTAAATCTTCCTCTGTGTTTTCCCTCTGCAGAACAGCATGCACCACTTCTGTACTCCCTCAGTAAATTATTTAATGTTGGCAAAAATCCAAACCAGAGTTAGCCTGTTTATACAACTATAATGTGTTATTTCTTTTCAGACTTGAAATATGTTGCTACCTAAAGTAAACATATAAAAAAGAGAAATGGAGAGGCAGTTTTCAGCTTAATACCAAATGAGTCATGGAACAAAATGTTCATCACTTTTCCTGGCTGTGTCTTAGTAGAACCAATATTTAGACATTGAAGTTTCAGCAAAATAATTCTACTGCACTTCATATTGAAAAGATAAAAGGAAATATTTCCTGCCTCGTACAAAGCTTTCAGCAAATAAGTGATAACTACGGAAGGCTTTTTGTAGAAATAATCTCTGTAATTCATGCTTAATAGAATAACATTAACACAGCTGATTGGGAGCTGCACATGCAGAAAGAGCTTGCGTGTATTTGTCTGATACTATTTAATGTCCCAAAGGGAGATACTCTGCTGACCTACTTTTAGTGAGCAAAATTCTTAACATGTCAAGTTGCATGGCCTGGGCTTTATTATGGCAAGTAGGGACAAAAAAAAAGACCAGAAAGACATTAAAGAACATCAAATGGGCAAAAACTGTCCTCTGAATTTTGTAAATACTGACACCATTTTACCTGTACTGGGCCACAAATGGATGATTGTTTCAGAGTGCCTTACCCACTCAACTGATGGCTATCTTTGCAGCAGACTGAGGCAAAAAAAGGCTTAAAACATTGTCTTGATCCACTTAATCAGCTGCAAACAAGCTGTCTCCTGGGCTGCAAAGAGAAAAACTTCTACCATCTTATTTGGTCAGGCAGTCCCTCGTCATGTACTACAGAGCATGCATATTTTCTAGACTTTGCTGAGTAAGGGGCAAGTGTCAGGTTTCCCTCTTGCCAAGGTCTACAAACAAAAAGTAACAAAACAGTAGGGAAGCATTAGCTTAGATGGAAAAATACGAGCATCAAAATATCAATTAATACATACAGAATAGAAGTACAGTCTGTAAGCAGGCTCCTCGTCTTTATCCACTCTTGACATACTTAGCAGCCGACTTCATGCAACCTGTTCCCCCTACCCAGCACTGCCACTTGTCCAAGGTGACATCGTCGTCTGACAGGAGACCAAAATAGACCTCTACTGTGTAGTCCACACTGCTACAGCAACTTGCCCAGCTGTGTCAACTCCTCTCCGACAGGCAACCGAAACAGACAAGCACTCAATAACATGTCATCCGTCCCTTTCACTTAGACCGTTTCTGTCCAGAGCCGTCTCTGTAATCTAGCCTGAGCCTTCGGCACTCTGCTGAGTTAGCAGCCACTTCTTAGGCCCGACTCACTGCCTGCCACTCTCTTTTGCTTGCCACTGTATGCAGCTTCCTATATTTACAGCTCCTCTCCTCTTCTCTGCCTGCTCTGCATCAGAGCCCCCACTCGCTCTGCTTCTCATCTCTCACTCTCCTTTTGCCACAACACTGCACAGTCATGTGCACACAGTTGTCCTGCCCCTCTGCCCCCCATCCTGGGCTGCCAGTGATGAGAGAATAGCCGCATGGTGACACAGAGACAGTGTGCACTGACACAATGTATAATGCAAAGTGATGCTCTGGGCCAGATGAGCATACTAGTACTACTGACAGTGCAAAACATACTTATGCCAAAAACAAATAAAGAGGAAAAAAGACATAACCTGAGGAAAAGCTAATTTTAGAAAAGTCTGTCTTGCTGGTTATGTTGTTTATTTTCTGAAATTCATTTTTTCCTGTTTTGTTCAAAATGTCATGCCTGGTGAATTTGTGAAATTGTGTTTAATAAACTTTTGACTGTATTTTTTTAAATGTTTTGCTAAATGTAAAGATTTGTAGAGGAGGTTTTGGTGTTTTCTACAATTATTTAGTTTTATATGTTGTTGAGTGTTTTTGCATGAAATTTGCATGTATTTTCTCTACAGGGAAATTTAGACTCTTCTGTTTGTTTCTGTTTTGCATAAAATGTGTTCCATTTTATCATAATGACTTGTAAAATGGTTTTGCTTTTGCTCTTCAAGACCACCACAATTTTACCTGACATCTAATAATTCATAGACGGCTGAGGGCAAAGAATATAAACTCATGACTTAATAGAAAGACTTGGGAATGCAAGAAGTTAAGACAACTATTGTGAAACAAGTACTTCATACAAGTTCACTGCTATAACTCTTCTGTCATACTGTCATATCCTCAGTCTGTTGACATGTTAACGCAGGTGCAAACAGTCATAGCAGTCATAAATTTGCATAATCTCCCAATTTAAAAACCATGTGCGACAATACAAGAGCAGCTGCATCCAACAAAAATACATGGTAAATGGAGAAACAGATCAACAAAAAAACAAAGTTCAACCAGAGGTGACAAAAACACACCAACAAAGCAAAAGGTAAGATCACCTTCAATTTAAAAAGAAAGAAAAAGAGAAAAGAGCAGGAGCAAGTGATGATATCCCTGCCTTGTATTTAGCTAGCTTGACCATTATCGGCATTTCTGTGATTGCATACGCTAGATAATGTCTTTGGCGTTAAATGCAATATAGACTCTTACATACCTTCAAACCTGACATGGACGCGGTCTTGCTTTTGATTCCTCCATGCGAGGATCCAGAGCTGTTGCTGCCAGACCTTTCCCTCCCGTCTCCACCTTGGCTAACTCTCGGGCCGAGACGGTGCTGCCCTGCTCCGCGCCGTCGCCCGTCATGGCGGTTGTCTTTGGACATCGGCCCACCCTGTATTAAATGCTCAGTTTATAAGAGAGAACGGTCTACCTATAAAGTTGTCTTCTTGTCAGCGATGATGGACTAACATGTCAGATAAATATACATGACAGTGAAGACAACCTACAAAGCAGGAAGTCCGTTGAGTTTACTTTGTAACTGGCGGCGAGGTCGTCCAATCAAGTCACAGTGACACAGTAATGAAGCACGCGCCAGCCAGTAGACACTGTACAAAATAGGTCAAGGCAGTGTACAGATTTTTTCGTGGGCGGGACTTTATATTGTCTACCATGGCAACCACGAAGATCAGGCGGGATGTTCATCCATGGTTGGTTGAGAAGCAGCACGTGTCAAGTTATTTCGAACATCGGGAAACGCACAAGCGAAAGAACTCCACCTTCAAAGTAAAATACAGTTTGGTTTTATTTTTTTTTGGAGAAGGTTGAAATAAACTCACCAAGTATAAAATTATTGTGAAAATTTAAAATATTTTTTTCTAAAGTAAGCTTTAATAGTTATTCAGTAGCTCACCATTTTATCAGTTATCTTCTGTGTGGTATGCATGCACACTCTGCAACTATGACGATCGGATTTATTAACTATTCATAACCTCTTTTTTTAGAACTGATTTCTGTTTCTAGACACCTTTACGTGTGTGGATTTATGTAACTGTTGTTACTGTTATGTAACTTGTCTGCATTTCTGACCTTACTGGCATTATAGTTTTACTGTGTAACTTATTTTGAAGTTTTTAAACGGGAAGCTATTCTTCTGAAGGAAACTGCCTGACACCTAAGTAAACACTTGTACACAGAACTTTCTACGGTAGTAACATCGGTTTATTTCCCTATTTTTCTTTTTCCTATCCCCTGTCTTGTCAAACTATTGAATTATTGATATATCTCTGTCGCGTTAAACTCGGTCTGTCCCTTGGCCAACAATATTTCCTTTTTAATCCGGCAGCTTGACATGCTGCATTAAAATCTTTCTACCAATTCTAGCAATTCTTCCATTTCTTGTGTTTCTATAAGACGCTATATCTTTTTGTCCCCGTTTGATAATATCTGAAACGCTTCAGTTAATGGTAGATTTAGCATGTTTTGTTAGTTAGTCTGTTTTCAACTTCCACATGCTGGCCACCAGATAGCACAGTTGCTTTACTCATATTTATCATGCACTTGGCAGTATTTTCAGTATCCAGAAATTTTCATTTACTCCTCATCAGCTGCATATTTCTTTACAGATGCCATACACGATATTGTCGATATTGCTTTTACTTCAGTGTGGGCTTGGACAAAGCTCCCATAAACATGAAGATCATTACCTTGGACAGAAGCACAACCCTGACCACGACATGGCTGTGCTGCTGGGAGATCAGGTTGTCTTACATTAATTTTCATTTCTTTACACTCTTCATCCATCCCCTGCTCATCTTCTTTGCAATACTTATTGTGCTTCTTTTTAGAACACTGAGGAGATTAAGAAACTTTCCCCGGCAGAGCAGAAGAAGAAGATGATGGACATTTTTGATAAAATTGATACAAATGGCGATGGCCTTCTAAGTACAGGTATCTTTAAGATGGCAAGGAAGAAAAGCTCATCTTAGGTGATAAAATTGTATTCTAAATGTGCAGTGTGTATTTTACCCACAGAGGAGATCACTCTATGGATTCAGAAAGTGTACAGAAAGTATGCGCTGGATGATGCAGCAGAGCGGTTCGCAGAGTTTGACATTAACAAAGACGGTGTTGTTACATGGGAGGAATACAACAGCGTCGCCCATGACCAACTTCTTAGCTTTGATGAGGACACTGTTCTGGAGGACCAAGAGCAAGAATCTCTTAGGCTTGTATGGAATTTTTAATTGTTATATTACACAACATGCCACAACCTTATGAAGACAGTCAGACCTTAACACGGGTTATGTCCCTGTCAGCTCCTCCTGAAGGAGAGGAGGCGTTTTGAGTTTGCGGATGTGGATGGTATACCTGGACTGAGTGTTACAGAGTTCCTGGCCTTCACCCACCCATCTGAAGTGGATCATATGGCTGTGAGTTAAGTTCATACTTCCAGACGCTGCAAAACCTCATCCAGTAATTCACTCATCCATCTGCAACCTTCTCTTTCTACCAGGATTTTGCCATTGAAGATGTGTTGAGTGAATATGATACAAGTAAAGATGGATTTATAAGTCTCAGCGAATTTATTGGAGATGTGCGTGGTGAGGGTAAGACCTCACAAACTATTTTAAACAATAAAAACTGTGGTTTGCTGTTTGTTTTTCAGTAATGGTCATTCAGTTTCACCCCTGCAGTGGTAACTTTTTTTTTTTTTTTTTTTCTATTGCTTGTTTGCTTATATAACAGATAATTCCCCTTCACATTGGGAGATAGAAGAAACGGTGCGATTCAAAGAACTTTATGACCAGGATAAGGATGGCAAGCTGAATCGAGAAGAGCAGCTGCGCTGGATCGCACCTAATAGCTATGGTTCAGCAAGAGAGGAGGTACGTTTCAGAAGTTTCAATTATCTCAATACCATTGTGGTTTTATAAATTAAATTTGTTACATATCCAATATTCTCTCTTCTTTTCTCTATTCACCACCTAGATACTAGACAAGATCAATGTTGGGCTGATATATCTTTGTCCCTTAGTCCCTTCCCATTATAGTGTTTCAGGTCATCAGTTTATCCAGGAGGTCGGGACCGATCATTAGCCATCTACCCTCTGTGTTTGCAAAGCAACCAAAACCACGACGCTCCCATTGCCATGTTTCATAATTGAATTGTAATTTTGGTGTGCAGTGTTTCCTATAAATGCCAGTCTAATACATTGCTTTGCTCATAGTGGGCATATAAATATTTTAGCAGACTGTAGACTTTTCTACAGGTTTCATAGTCCTTAGTTCTTTCCACTTTCAGGCTTGCATATTGTAGGCTACTCATGACCTGACCTTTACAGACTCTACAGAGTTTAAGTCCATTGGTCTTATTATTTAGAAATAAACTGTCAGTTCTTAAGAAATGCTCTTGTAGTTTTTTTGTTTGTTTTTTTTTTCTTTGTTTGTTTTCACTTTCATTATGGTTCTTATTCACTTTTGAGAAAGTTGTTCAAGTCTGTACTTGTCACAGGTTGCCCATACAGTTTACATTTCCAGTAATCTTAAGTGGAAACTATGACTCCAAATAGCTTTTATAAAATGTGTTAGTTCATAAGTTGTCATGCAGTGCATTTAAGAAAGTCGTTGTGTTTTTTAGCTTCTTCTTTTTTTCATAAGACAAAAATATTTTTTCTGCCCACTTTATGCTGTTGTAGCCATTTATTAGAAGTATTATGTTAAATCTTTTCTTTCAGCATTGTCACTTATATATTTTTCTTTATTTGTTTAACTTTCATTAACAGGCTCTTCATCTCATCAAGGAAATGGACCAAGATGGAGATGGGCAGATTTCAAAGGCAGAAGTTTTGAAAAATCAAGAAACATTCATGAACAGTGAAGTGACAGACTATGGCAGACAGCTACAGGTGTCACATGATGAATTGTAACATAACCATTTTTATTTCCTGTTCATTTTCCATATTTGGTTTCAATAGAACTTTTTAGTAGATTATTACCTTTAATGTACTTTGAGATCAGTTATATTGTTTATATCACTCTGACGCCAATCATTTTTAATGCACTAGGACAGGATGTTATGTTAGAAAGAATAGCCAGTGAAATGACTAATTTAATTTAGGATTAACATCAGACGCATTACAAAACAGTACAAGTTGCAGTATTGGCTACTGACTTGCATTACATTTTGGGAAATCCCTGCTATTGCGTACAGAATATTGTGAAGGACAAAAATGCAATAAATGCAGTTTGTTGATTATCAGGCTTTTTTTTAGTTCAACAATAATTTAATAACTTTTTAAAATCATCATAACTAAGATTACTCTGAAAGAGTTATTTAAGATGTATGAGCTGTCATTTTACACAGGAACTCACTTGTGCTAAGTGTTGACGTCGCAGCTCTTCCTCATTTAAATCAACTGAGTAAAGTGAGAGAGAGTTGTGGCGTGAAGGCTTGTTTCCTGAATGTGCTCCGATCTATTTCACTTGCATCAAGCCACAGCCTGTGACACTGTTAGGATCACAGAAGAAATACTGCGTTCACTGAGATGACTTTACAATTCAAAGAGGAATTCTGGGTGAGTTGGGTTTTTTTTCCCCTTATTTATCAATCACCTTTTATTTAAATGAGTTTCATGTTTAAAGCTCAGTGTGTCCCAAGAGTGTGTGCACTGTGAAACCAGTTTTGTAATAAGCACATTAACTGAAGAGTTCAGCTGTCTTCATGCTTTCCATCTGCTTCTCACATTTTAAAGATATATCAGGCATGCAAAAGTTATTTGGAGCCTGACTGCCATCATGCACTTTTTTGTTGGATTTTCTTGTTGTTGATTTAGGTTGGAGGAAGTTTTGTATTTCCCATGTTGTAAAAAACAACAAAAAAAGAAAGTTGGTTATGAGTGATATTTTGTGCTCTGTCAGTAATCTCCATTTTATTTTACAGCAAATGGCTTGGACACACTAAACTTTTCTTAATTTACACTTCACTCTCTATCTGGTTAAGTATGACTCAAAAATAGGACAAAACCACAGTTGATGTTTTAACACTAATCATAGAGCTGTGTAAGTAATAACAAGGTGCTGTGTGAATAAAGTGGGTTTTTTTGTGTCATCGGGCCATGCTTAACACTGCCTCTGCAGTGTCTAGCATGTGCTTTAGTTTTGTCAGTATAAGCACCTGAGTGTTAAAGAAACAGCTTAATTCAACCATATGCATATACATTGATCTCAGTTGTAACATGTAAAAATATACTTCACATTTTCTTTAACAAGAGCGGAAACTACCGATACCCCCCATTTGGTTGGTGCTATTCCGCACCTGCTGTGTAATCTTTCCCATTATTGTTGTTGATGAGACGCAGCATTATCTATACATGGAGAAAAAAAATCTTTTATTGACATCATTGACTTCTGTTTATTGCCATTCGCTCTAGTGAGCATGAGAGACGTTTGCATGACATTAGCATAAAACAATTTGAATCAACACATTGTTTACCTTTTAAAGCTTGTAATTATAGTTTGTGGAATTTCATGTTGCCAGGGGGATGACTTCACCAGCAATGCTGGTTATGAGACTATTATTCAAAGGCTTAATGAGGGACGAAGGACAACCAAAGACATGGAGGAGCTCTTGAAAATGAGGTTTGCTCACTAATTTCTATTTGATTTTACCCGAATTTCTAAATTGACCCAATTAAAATGTGTCCCTCTTGTGTTTTTTTTTTATCAACATAGGGCATCAGCAGAGGAGAAATATGGAAAGGAACTGGTGTCCATTGCACGAAAGGCTGGGGGCTTGTCTGAGATCTGGTAGGACTGTATGGGTGCATTTTGCCCAGGAATTCATATCACATTTTGCTCACTGATTCATCATTGTGGTGTGGACCTCTACCTCTTCTCGGTGGTTTTAGGTTTATTTCCGGTGTGAATGGATCCCCCAAACATTGTTTCCTCCCTGCAGTGTCAAGCCAGACTTTTTAAAACTTCTTTTCATTATATTTTATGTTCAGTTATTCAGTTGAAGAGACAGAAAAGTGGGGCCTTTAAATGCATGTTGTGTGTGTTTGCGTGTAAGAGTGAATGTGAGTGAGATTATTATCTGGTGTGGTTTTAGAAGTTGTTGTATTTCATGTAAAGCACTCTGTGTTGTGCTTTATTTGAATAAAAGAAGACAACAAATTTATGCACGTTTTACGGAATTGTTGTTTTGCTTTTGCAGCACCTTGAAGACCTCCTTTGACGAGATGAAAAGACGTAAGGACATGCTCTGCTTCTCAGATTACGTTGCTCGGTTATCTTTTAGCATCTCTGCATGATCGATTTGGCTGTATGGTTTCTCATGCATGTTTTGTTTTTTTTTTTAGAAATTGAAACCGTTGGAAATTTGCACATTCAGTTGTCTGGGCTGCTAAGAGAGGAGGTGAAAAGAATGGAGGAGTTCAGAGAACGACAAAAAGAACAGAGAAAAAAGGTACCAACGAGGAGGGGTATTTTGATTTCATGTTTTTTGCATAGAGAGGAAATAAAAATAATAGTTGACTAACATTGACTAACAATCCCTGCCCACAGTGTGAAACCGTCATGGAGAAGGTCCAGAAGACAAAAGTCTCCCTCTACAAGAAAACAATAGAAGTAAGTTCAATTCTTGTTTTTATTAGGATAGACTTGCTGAAATGTTACATAACATAAATTGTAGCCTTAACAATGTAGGGTTGCTGCAATAACAAAAAAAGGGTATTGCTTTGACTTCGTAATTCTTGAGTTTTTGTCTGCGAAGCGGAAGGAAGTGAGTGATTTTTTTCTGCTTTTCCTGGTGCACACGCATGACATCTCTTTCTTGACAATAGCCCACCGCCCCTTTTTCCTGTCGAGGGTTCAGAATGAAGTGTGAATAAACACAAGAAGGGTGTCGTAGTGTTTAACGGTTTCTGTTCTGTTTCCTACTGTCAGTCTAAAAAGTCTTATGAGCAGCGCTGCAGGGAGGCAGATGATGCAGAGCAAACGGCTGACAGGATGGGCAACGCTCCCACAGCCACTCCCAAACAGATCGAGAAGGTAAATGGTTTAGTGGCACATGTTTCGTTTTGTAACTTTCTTATGTAATCTTTTCAAAGGGATCTTCTAATTCTGCTAAAAGAAATAAGCAGAAGAATAAGACCAGTTATTTATCCCTAAAGAGATATATAGTATCTTTAGTGTCAAAATCTGAGTTTGCTTCATTTTAAGTAGTGAAACTCAAATATTTGCATCACGTAACAAATATAGTCTCACCCATCATCTGGCTTGTTTAAATGCTGAAGTCTCTTGACGAGTTGTTCGTTTATTTTAGTGACTGCCATTTGAGATTGACAATACTTGACACTGCAGCACACAAATAATTACAGATGAGTGAGTCAAAAGTACTTCCTTAATAATTGTTTTTCAACCTTTCTTCAACGATTGAAAATGCACACCACAAACTGAAAAATGTAAAAGAAAAAAATAAGCTCATTTTTGTCGGTGCCTTGAAATGGATCATTTATTTTTTAAACACGTGATTTTGCAGAAAATAATTTGAGCATTTTCAAAAAATGTTTTTTAGACCAGTTTGGTGAAATTAGATCATTTCCCATGGCACACCTTTCATGGTTCACCAATTTCTCACAGCACTGTGGTTGTATATAACACCATAGACTATATATACATCATTTTAAGTAGTTCTTATGTAATCGGCCATGACTAACTTACCCCTGAAGTAAAACAGTACATTTGTTCTGAAGTGATCTGTGTTGATTCACAAGTATTGCTTAATGATTTGCCAATATAGTGTTTCAGACTGTTCTTTCAGTCTGACTGCATCATCGTCTATTACTTTTGGTTTTTCTCGTGTTTCGTCAGTAAAATCTAAAATAAAAAAAATCAAACCTTGTTTCATGCCACCTGTTGCAGTGGCAGAGCAGGGCTCTTTAGTGTAGGATACCATCTAAAGCCCTAAGCTATTGCTTCTTTTTATCCTCCAGCTGAAAAAGATAAGGCATCATCAGGGTTAATCCATTGCAACCAAAACAAACAATACAGATAAAAGGGAAACAAAGAAGGTTTAAAGGGGAAATAACAAATTCTCATCCTCATTAACATATCAGAGAGCGATATGAGACATTTCAGCAAAGATATAGTTTTACTTCCACTTAATAAACACTGGAGAGCAAATGAAAGCTCCCTAACAATGGGTAAAATGATAGCGATGTTACAAAGCCTGTTCTCTAATTTCTGAGTTGGTTTGTCAAAACTGCTGCAACAGAAATAAAGCACTATAACTAATATTCTATAAATGCTTCCCTCACTTTTTTCATTCTGTTTTTATTTAGATGAACAACAAGTCTAGACAGTGCAGAGAGGCTGCAGAAGAAGCTGGTAAGGACAAACATACCGACAAGTGGCATGCACCATTTGAAATGTATTTAGGAAGCTGAAAAACATTTGCAGACGGATGCTAAACTTCTCTTTTTCTAGGGATTCCCAAAAAAGCCTATACACAGAATATCAACTCATGGGTGTCATATTTACATGTCACAATTTAGCTTGAGTGTTTAACTTCATCTTTCTTTGCCTTTAGAGAAACAGTACAAATCAAACATCGAACAGCTCGAGAAGATCCGTCAAGAGTGGGAATTTACGCACGTTGAAACGTGTGAGGTGTGTATAAATCTTTTTCTTCTTTTTACTTTTTTCCCCCTTTCACTAACTAAGGAGGTCAGACTTTGACCCAGAATAGCAACACCACAGGTCGGTTTTGTCGGCGAGGATATGTAACACTTTCCATAAGCAAACTGCCTAGTGAGTCACTAAACCTACAAACGTGTTTCCAGGCGACAGATTCTTCCTTTATGTGATAGCATCAACAGAACTAAAGCAGGTATTAAATGACGTTAAACATCCCTGTCGGGTCAGCTGTCAGTAGCACTTCCTAAACACAGGAGATGCTCAAATATACAGACACAAAATTAAGCAGGGAGAAAGAGGGGAATCATTTTATTACACATCTCAATGCCCTGAAGCCTTGAAATTAAGAATAAAATAATCCAAATTACAGCTTCAAATCTTTGTGTTGACAGATAGTGACGTTGGGAAAAACTGAAACTCAAACTGTTCCCTTGCAGATATTCCAGCAGCAAGAAGAAGACCGCATCACCATACTAAGAAATGCCTTGTGGATCCACTGTAACCATTTATCAATGCAATCTGTACAAGATGACGAGGTGGGACATGATTGTTTTTGCGTGCGTAGCTGACACGCTGAATCATTTATTATATTTACAACATTGTTTTTACACAAACTGTGCCTTCAGTGTTACGAGAACGTGAGGAAAATGCTTGAAAACTGTGACATCATCACAGACAACAACTGCTTTGTGGAGATGAAAAGGACCGGCTCAACTCGCCCCGGTAGGCAACTACCCAGCAACCTTCCTGATTTTAATTTGAATATGTTCCATGTTGAGAGGTCATTTTAATATTATCTCACAGCTGGGGAGATGTCACCTCTTTAGCGCCAGGGTATTTTTTTTTTTACCCCCTAAATTTCCATGCTCTTTTCACAGCCCGGATTGAATACCAAAATTACTACGAGAACAATGCTTCATCTGAGAGAAATGGCACTGCTGGATTTGGAGGGGGAGTCATGAAAAGGTTAAATAATAACAAATAATGACCAAAAATCGTTTTATTTATAAATATCTGCTAAACATTTATTGTTTGGAACTGACTCTGAATTTTTCTTTAACTTTTAGGTTTTCAAACTTTCTGCATGGGAACTGTACCACTGGCTCAAGACAGAACATCAATGAGTCAGCTGCACAACCTGCTGGTAATGTATCAAAGTTTTTCCGCAACACTGTTAATCTATATGACAATTGTGATAGTAAAATCCACTTGATTCTGTCACGATAATGTGTGCAGCAACTGCAAACTTTCCAGTTGTGGCTGTTATGCTTTAGCAATTATTTCCAACTGCCTGCATTTACATGATTTTATATACACAAACAAATAAATATGCATTTTGAATAGCTACAAGAAATTAAGTTACAATTGCCAATATACTAGTATATGTCATTGAATGTTAAACCAGCCAAAGTTAATTAGCTATCATGCTGAGATGTACAAAATAATTGCTATATTGAATACAAGTTGTACTAACTTGGGGTGGTGAAAAAAATAGTTTTTAATCGGAATCGAGATTCTTGTTCAAGAATCAGAATCGTTTCAAAATTTCAAAGAATCAGTTTTTTAAAAGGCTAAAAATTATTAGCTTGACTTTCAAAGCTGCTGCTAAGTGACAAGACTTTAAACTTTGCCATGTTGGTTAAGTTTCAACAGTTTGTTTTTTATGAAATGATAAGTTTTCTTTCAACGAATAAAACAATTCCTCAGAGCTGTTTCTGCCTTATAGAGGAAAGGAGTTAAACAGCATGTTTTGTTATTAAAAGAGGATTAAATATGAATTAAGATCGGTTGGAATCAAGAATTGATACAGAATCGAATCATTACCCTAAGAGTCGGAATCAGTTGAATTGTGAGTTGCAGCACGATTCACACCCCCAGTATGTAACTAAAAAGGTAAACTCTACAAGCTCGCCATCCAAGTATAATTTTAGATCTTTTTTAAATAGCTAGTTAGGTTATTTACTGCAACACACTAAAATATATTTATGACTCATACAAGACAGAATGTCTTGCATACAAGACATTCTGTCTTGTATGCAACTACTGCATGGAGTGAAGAGCTTTTTATAATGCAAACATCAGCCCAAATTCACTCAGGCTGTTCTTTGTTGCAGATTTTAAGTTAATGCTTTCACTGATTTATTCATTTTTCAGGAACAGAAGCGTCAGAAGGGGTCTATGCTTCCATTCCTGTATCTCAGGGGTTCCAGCTGAGCAATGAGTACAAGGCTGTGTACGAATATGTGGCACAGGTGTGGTTCTTCAAACAGATATGCAACATTTTAAGATGTTCTCATTTCTATTAGCTATTAAAATATCCTGTTTGTTTTATTTTTGTCCTTATTTAGGGGGAAGATGAACTTTCATTATCTGTTGGCGATGTTGTGGTAGTCATAGATGAAGGTGAGGATGGCTGGTGGATGGTGCAAAGAAATGGCACCTCTGGATTGGTTCCAGGTACCTATCTTGCCAAAGAATGAATTTTCTTCATCTCCACATGCAAGAAAGACTGGGGAAAACACACCTTCATGTAAATTTTGTTCATCCCTTTTTCATTCCTCACTGAATTCCAAGAAGTTTCTAAATCTTCCAAACTCTGATGCCCCCTGGTGGAGGCAACAAAAAAGAAACAGAGGCAGATGTTGCAAAATGCTGACAGCAAAATATTGCACCTTTTTCAAACTACCTATGTACTGTTTGTATATTTAAAGGTATACCATTTTCACCAATAGATTCTATTAATATTGGCTTCAAGAAAAAGCGCCATGAGGACACAGTGATTAATTTATATGTATTTATCATGTTCCGATCTTTTCATTGCTGGTGTAAGGCCTCTAATACTAACAACAGCAGGAAGATTTACTGCTTTATTGCTCAGGATCATGACAATAAAGTTGATTTGTAAATGGTTTTATTGAGAATAATGTGTAATTCATTTTGTTGGCTTGCATATAACTTACATGAGTAAATATTGTTTGTATTTGAAAAGAATAAAAAAATTGTAAAGAATTTGAAAGATTTACTTGTTTAATATACCATACAAATGTGTTTTGCTTTTTGTATGTAACTACTTAATGCAGTGAAGGCTATGTTTAAGGTGAATGACATGAAAAGCACATCAGGCACTATTCCTGGGTCATGTTGCTAAGTATTATGCTAACAGAGATGTCTGACTACTCTGCATTGGGTCCTTACCACGTAACCACAGTTGAGTCGTTTTAGGCCTGTCTAAACTTTCAGAACGGTTACTTAGATGTTGCAGATGCAAATTCATCATGCAGTTCTGCTGGGAAGAACATATACATGATGAAGCGCTTTTGCCAATTACCCTGTGATGTGGCCCCATCAATGGCTAAGCTTGTGGCATAATTCTTGAGGCAAATCAGATTGTTCTTGAGTTCTTGAGGCCACAAGAGCAGGAGTGAAGTTTTTTGTGATGTGGTCAATTCATCCGGTGAGGATGACTGCGGGGAGGGGCATCTGTTTTATGTGCAATAAGCCAGTGACCTGGTGCTGCATGCAGTGAGTAAGGTAGATAAAGCTATTGGGATGCTGAAATTGTCTGTGGTGACGGTTTGGGGAACATCTTACACCTCCTAAAAGTTGGGAAATCAAACCTTTTTTTTGGCCTTAACAGTGACAAACATTGTTTTTAAGACTCGGTTGAAGACCCACCTTTTTAGTTTATCCTTTAGTTGATATTCAGTTATTTGTGTCTTAATTAGTTTTGCAATTTTTCATCATTTCTCATTTAGCTTTTCATTGT
>JAVQJG010027428.1:0-29250 GCA_036024015.1 Craterocephalus amniculus
CTCGGGATGTTCTGGGTCGGTGGAAGGAGTACTTTGAGGATCTCCTCAATCCCATCAACACGCCTCCAGAAGAACGAGCAGAGCCGGGGGACCCGGTGACGGACTCTCCTATCTCTGGGGCCGAGGTCGCTGAGGTAGTTAAAAAGCTATTGTTTATCGTGACAGGCCTAAATGAGTCATTCATTTTTATGGACCTACCCGTTTTACCACATAATATACCGTGTAGAAACCATTTTTCTTAGAAAGAATAAAATAATATCAGGTATAGCTCCTTTAATTGTATTTTGAAGGTTTTGAACATATAAACACCTAAATTGTTGTTGATTAATGTTTATCCAGAGATCCACTGATGTGCAGGATGTTGCATTAGCATTGGCAACACTGCCACCTAGCATGAGCAGAGGCTTAAAGACATCCCTGGATAGTGTTGTGATAACATTTTCAGACGATGTTGTGCGTGTATTGCAGTGTCTGTGTGTGAGAACAGTGTCTGGCAGCACGTATCAATGCCGCTCAGGGAAATCATTCAAAGGTCAGGTGATGGATCGCTTCTTGCTGACTGACTGCAGGGCCGTGCTGAGCGGGAATTACAGGTGGGACCATTTAAATCTGTCAAAATCTTGTGCAGGGTATTTTTTTTGCACAAAAAAGAAAGTTCACAGTTTCCATCTGTTGTTTTCTTTGTCCAGCTTCATGTGGTCGTTTGAGAAGCTGCACCGTTGCATGGCGCACCTGTTCCTCGGACAGCTTGTGACGACCTTCGATGAGGAGTTTCGGATTCTGTTTGCTCAGTCTCAGCCACTGGTGATTGAAAATACGCTCGTTCCGATGGAGGATTTAAGCCTCATGTACAAGAGACCCCAGCCAAATAAGAGAACCATGATGTACAGAGAGCCTAAAAAGTTTCCATCGCTGGACATCGGTCAGTCTGACGAGTGGGTTATACATCCCAGCGATGAGCGAATGGACGTTGATTGGAGGATGATGGGTCATAAAAGGCAGGAAACTCTTCGTGGCCCTGGAGAGATGTATGGTAGATATGCTCCTCAGCAGGCTCACTTGGATCCTTGTTTTGATCAGGGATCCTCAAGGATTCCCATGATGGATAATCCCGCCTTTAAACGTCACTCTTATGCCGAAGGAGTCCAGGGTAGATACTCTCTCCCGTTCCTGCAGCAGCAGGGAATGCCAGAGTCCGAGCCCCAAGGAAAGCATTTTCAGAGGGGCCAGCAGCCTTTTCTGGGGCCGGAAGGAGATTACAGCTACGACAAGTTCTGGAACCAAGACTTTTACTCAGCGGAGCAATACTCTGAGCAGGGTTTACCGCAGGATGTGCCACCAGCTGATAACTTTAACCCTGTTTCTAACTATTTATCATCTACCAGAAATATGGACTTTGATCAGAGCTCTGAGAAAATACAACCTGCCGCAGATTTGCCGTTTAGCTCGCCTTACCCCAGAAGACGGAGTCTAGGCCAGCCATACGTCCGTCAGACCTCTCCCACGCCTTCAGGCTCAGCCGATCAGAAACAGTTTTTCCTAGATCCCACCTCCGATCGCAAAGATCCGATGGTGAAACGGGGGCTGAGAGACTGGAGGATCAGCTCATTCCTCAGCGCGTATGATGATCCTGCAGACGAAGGGATGCCAATGGCACCGCTTCAGGGACCAGAACCTTTTGAAGAGCCTCCAAATTCCATGCAGCAACCTCCACCGTGCAAGGATTTTGTTAGTCCCAAGATACCCAATGTTCGAGAGTTCAAGGTTCCTGCAGTCCCCAGGGCAAGCCAGATACCAAGCTATGCCAAAACCACAACTCTGGATCAGCCGAAGAAATTTCAGGACGAGCCGGCTGCAGAAACCAAAACAGCAATGAGACCCTCTGAGACATTTTCTATCCCTGAAGGAGAAAAGGTGGAGGAGGCAGAAGTGAAAGAACCAAAAAGCAGTGTGCTTCGCAGGGACGACTCCTTCCGGAGGAACTACAACGCTGCCATGCAAAGGAGCTCCAGGTTAAGGTCTTCTCTTATATTCAGCTCTCTGGAGCAGCAGCAGAATCCTCAAGAAACCACTTCTGCCGATCAAAGCGATGAGCAGAGTGAGAAAAATGAAAGCGAAGTGACAAAACTCCCCTTTATGTCTCATGTTTTGGGGCAAAGGAGGTCTGCCACAAGAGAACCTTTTGATTGGAGTCGATCAATTAAATCAGCCACAGCTGATAACTCATCTGCGGAAACATCCAAAGCAGACAATAAAGAGTCATCAAAGGAGGAAAATTCAACAGATTCAGAAAACACCGAGGCCCAGGAGCCGCTAAAACTGCTTGACATGAAGCAAGAGCATCTTTCACCATCAGCTGGTCTCTCGCAGCCCTCCGAAGCTGGGCCGCCCAAAACCGATCAACCAGTTCAGCCTCCTAAACCTTTACTGGCAAGCTCCTTGTTTGTAGACATGAACGATCCGGACCAGAGGCTCATGTTTTTCAAAGAGTTGGCTGCAAAACGCAAAGCTGCTAAAACTGCAGAAGCTGGGAAGAGAAAAGAAAAGACGCCCATGAAACCGCCGTCTGATCTCACAAACAATCCCACTTCCCATAAAGAAAAAACTGCTGCAAACGAAACCTCAGAAAGCCCCGCTTCAGCATCTGAGGGTTCAGCAGTAAAAACTCCAACAGAGATGATGTCCACAGAGGCGTCCGAGTCAGCTGCTCTGTCCTCGGATACAAACAACGGTGTTGTTCCTGGTGATACCAAAACCTCCCAAAGCTGCAGTGAAGAAGAAGCCAAAGATCCAGCTGCTTCAGAGACGAGGGAGCTGGACAGTGAGTCAGTGGCAAAACTTCCTGTTTCTGCAGAAAGAAAACCATCTTTGAGTAAATCACCAGAGGAAACAACGCCATCTATATCGTCTTTAGAAGAGAGTTTCAATCCAGCGACACAAACAAGTACTGCTCCAGCTGTTTCATCTGTTACTGATGAAAGAGAAAGTCCAGGACTCAGTTCTTCCTCAAAGGACTTTACTTCAGTTGATTCCAGTTCAGAGGAGGTTTTACCATCTCTGGATAAATCCTCACAAAATCTTAAACCAGTTCAGTTAGATCCCAGCATCGACACTCCTCCTGTGTCATCTGAACCGGAAGATGGATCTGGATTAATCTCAAACACATTACAGCAAAGTTCTTATTCTGATTCCCCTCCAGCACATTCTGATACACAGATCAGTCCTTCCACTGAAGAAAGCTCGCAAAAACCGGACTATCTGAGCAACCTGACCGGCCTGGACTCTGTTCCCCACTCGACGACCTCAGAGACCCCGTCAGCAGCTGACTCTGCTCATCTGGAGTCAGATAGTTTTCCTGACACAAGCGGTGCCGATCCAGATCCAAAAGCATCCTCATCATCACAGCCCCCCACAGAGACGAGCTCTGATACAATTTCTGCTACACCTTCAGTGGAAGAGTCAGAGAAAGATTGCTCTGAGTCAGAGAAAGATGGCTCTGGATCACATGCTGCAGAGGAGTGCGACACACTTGGACCGTCCGAGGATAATAAAAATGATAACACATCTCCCAGTCCACCTGAGTCGGGTTTACCTGCATCTGGTCGAGAAAGCTCAGTCTCTGAATCTGCTTTGCAAGAGGCTGTTACTGTTATAACTCCTCCATCTGACACTCCTTCAGCTTCAGAAACAAAATCACATGTAACCTCAGACTTTACTCCAAATACGTCCCTGTCAGGAGAAACTGCGTCTCCTCAAGACACAACTCAAGTTACCACTCCTCATCATTGTAACCCGCCAGACTTTGATGCTCCCGCTGAAACGGTCTCTGTATCTCCTCTGACTGAGGCCGACCAATCACTTTTGCCCCCCGATAATGAAAAGACAGAAACTGATGTGTCTGCAATGGACAATCTTTCAGATAAAAACTTTATTTCCAGTGAAACTGAGCAAGAATCAGAGAAATCCCCAGTTTATCCATCAATACAATCACCAAAAAGCCCGACTGTCTCTACCTCAAAAGCACCAGCAGAACTTGATTTGCCATGCAAAGTTATCCCGTCTGAAAGCCAAGCATCAGAGGCCCCCGCGCTGACAGGAAGTACTATCATAGAGCCTGAGTTAGTGGTCACTGGTGAGAAAAAATCAGATAATCTGGAGGACACAAACAAGAGCAATAAACATAGCACAGAGGAATCTGTGAGCAGCGAAAAAATAAACGACCAAAGCAAGCAAAGTAGCTCGGAGCCCACAGAGACGACGTCCAAGCAGCCGAAATCAAGCCAGTCTCGCTACCACTCATCCACGGCCAACGTGCTCTCGAGCAGCAACCTCCGAGACGACACCAAGCTGCTTCTGGAGCAGATTTCTGCAAACTGCCAAAACAGGAACGAGGCCGCTAAAGACCCTCCCGTCACTGACGACGAGAAAGAAGACGAAGCCGACAAAAACGCCAAAAAAGAGAAAGAAAGAGGCTTCAGGACGCTGAGCAGAGCGCCAACCAAGTCTGCGCAGGAGCGGGAGAAGCTGCTGGAGAGGATTCAGACTATGAGGAAGGACAGGAAAGTTTACAGCCGTTTTGAGGTATGAATACATCGCCTGCTCCTTCATGGTCACTGTTTTGCATAAACATTTGGTTGTACCGCTGTAGTAAATCATTCTGTATTTCTGATTTGAACAGATGGCGCCGTAGATGGGATTAAGACGAGGACGAGGAAGAAACCGTGGAAGAAGCGTATGTTGCAAGGACGGACACATCTAGTGTTTGAAATTACATTTTCTTACTTTCTCGAGTGAGTTCTCAGCAAACCAAGTTTATTACACTCAGAGGAGTCGGGACCTGTATATGATTCACTGAACTTTACAGGCTAAAAGTACCAGCAGCAAAAAGGAACAAAGTTGCAAAACTGTTCAGGTCTCATGCATCATGCTCAACAAGGCATGTCTATCTGCGCTCGTACCTGTGTGAACGACAGCAGGGACTATCTGTTTGATCAGACGTGTTTTGCTGACTGTATGGGTGAAGTGCAATGAGTTCAGCAGGTTTTTTTAGTGTCATTGCTTTATTTTTTAATTGCACCACTGACTGCTGTTGTAAGACATGTTCAAGTGTGAAAGAAAACCTGAAGTTGTCAAGTGTAAAAAATGTAATTATCTGTAGTCTGTACTTTAACATTAAACGAGAGATGCCGATAGTTTTCTGTGATATAATTGGATGTTTAAAAAATTAAATCTTACAAATAAGTTGACAATGCCTTTATGATATTAAAAAAACCTGAGGTTGAACAAAACAGTAACTTAAACATTTTATATCAACAATATTCATTTTAATCGCACACTATGGGATTTTATCGGCCTGCATTGAAGGCACCTCAGAGCAGCGTAGTTCATGTTTCTGCCATGCAAATCAAACACTTGCCTACAATCGTATTTGGTTGTGATTTGCTTCTTGTGATTTCCTGACTGTAAAATGAAATGAAAGCTTGACTCTGTTCATGAAAAAACCTATAAAGCTGTGCTGTAAAATAGTAGTTTTCACAGATTTATAACTTCCTTGTAACTTGTAAATAAACTTTTTTGGAATATGTCTTAGACTGTTTAATGGTTCTTGGTTCTAAATATGTGGAAATAAGCTGGTGCAGGTAATTTAATTAGACATTTTTTCAGGAATTCTTGGTGATTAATCTGACAGTTGATAACATTTCCACCTCAGATCTCAGATTCTCATTAACTGAAAGAGGTCTGTTTACTTAATTGGAGTTTGTCTTGGTAAACAAACTGTAGCTTGTTGATTTTTGATCAATTGAATCCTGTCAGGATGCTTCCAGGAAGCTGTCATTACATTGTTTTTACCTAAGTTGTGACTTAACCGGGCAGTTATACATTTTGATCCCAGACAATAAAAGCAGATTAAAAGTGGATTGAACCACAGATCACTGAGAAAGCTGATGAAAAGAAGGATTCTTCCTTTCATAAGATAAGTGAAATCTTCTGTCTTATCTAAGAATCTGTTTCCTGGATGGATCATCCTGATTTGATCAGTGTCAGGGTGTCATGGCGTCTCAAATCATGGCCTTTCCTCTAGCACCACACACAGGCCAAACATCCCACTGCTGCACGAACATGAAGCTTTTTCAGCTCAGCACGGGATGATATATATATATATATATATATATATATAGCTGCCATATTTATGGAAACCTTTACATTTTTGCGCTTATTTCTAGGCAGGATCTGTAAATAAGAAACTTATAGTTTTCAAATAAACTGAATAAAATTAATTTATAAAAGACTCAAGATCACTGTTGTTTTCTTTGCATTGTTTTTCTACCATTTATGTTTTACAGACTCCAAACACTTTTTGCGACAGAGCTGTATTTTGGCTGTCACACATTATTTTAATGCATTACAATTAGTATTACTAATAACTTGAAATGGTTCCCGAAAGGAAAATTCTACCAGTGAGATGCATCATGTTTATGAATTCTGGTTCACCCTGTGAACACTGTAATATGTCCAAAGTGACTATATGAACTCGATTACCTGTAGTTTCTCTTACCAAACACCATGAAACAGATTAAACTCCCTCTGTGAATTAATTCCCTGCTCACTCACATGCCACAGTGTGTTGATTATGAAAGAAGATCTCCTATGTTTCATAAGAAACAGTGGCCCTCTTGTCTAGAAATGTCAGTTTCCCACCGCTGCTTACAAATATCTTAATAAGCTTGCACCGAATCACTAATCTCCAAAGAGCTGCACTGCCTGAAGTAGCTCACATCTGAGGGGAAAACTTGGGCTACATTTTTAAGATTAGTTTTCCTCTTGTGTTTATTTTTATTGCCTAATAGGGATCATTAAAAATGGCTTCAACCCTTGCCATAGTTTACCACGTATCTGCGTTCAGCTGGTACGCTTTCATCGTTCAGTCTCTTGCTGCAAAGGATGGCGAGGAGTTACCTGCAGGGATCTTTGTGTACGGAGGACCGTGGAAGTACCTCACTTTCCTGAACTTGGTGAGGACATTGTAAGAGAAAACGATGGTGAAATGTTGTGTTCTTTGTTGTAGAAGTGAATAAATAATGTCGCTGGTCATGTTTCAGCTGCTGCAAATGGTCTTCTTTGGACTGGCAGCCGTGAACGACCTTCAGCCGGAGAAAAAGGCAGAGAGTACACTGAGTAGATGCAAAGATCTCCTCTTTTCTGTTTTTGGTTTCCCTGTTGGCATGGTGCGCAATGTATTTCGCAAAAACTACATTTCATAGCACAAAGCATTGATCATGCTCTGCTCTAATCCTGTTATCCTCTCTTTTTTAGTTTGTTGTTGTACTTTTCTGGACGATCTTTGTCTATGACAGAGAATTGGTCTATCCGGCTAGTATTGATGCCTTCTTCCCTCCTTGGATAAACCACGCTATGGTCTGCACTCCATTTTTTTCCCCATTTATCCCTCTTTTTTAATTCTAACCTTCATTAGAATCAAACCAAACCCGACTCTCATGAGCCCTGATGTTTCCATTGTTTCCTCAGCACACATTTGTTCTCCCTATCTTACTTGGAGAAGTGCTGCTGCAGCCTCACACTTACCCAAAGACTAAACATGCACTGGCAGCGTTGGGAGTTGTGGGCTTCAGCTATCTGTCCTGGTAAGTGCTGAGTCAGCAAAAAATATTAGAACGTAGTGCAAACTTTGATGGGCATGAACAGATACCAGCAATGAATCTTGATTAAATGAGTAAAGTCAGAAGCAGCCTGAATACTTGTATAAATCTTAATGTGGTTGGAAGAGCAGCGGGGTGTAAATGTGTCACTGCTGTAACTAGTGCAGACTTGTTCCACGCATCAATGTGCAGAAGTTAACAAAATGCAGACAGCTCCGGGGGCTGAGCTATCATAGTTCACATAGTGTAACGCAGCCTGCGGCTCTTTCTGAGTGCTTGACAGAACAAACCACAAACATACAGACTGTGCACGATAAAACTGATTTTATTCATCATACGCTGCTGTTTTTCTGTTGCCATCGTAAATGTAAAAAATACAGCATGTATAAGCAGTAAAAAATATGATTCATATTCTCTGTGTTAGACAAGACAGGGCAAGACCAAACAATTAGCTCTGAATGAGTCTGAAAGCTCTTTTTTTTCTTTGTTAATGCATTTCCTGCAGGATTGTCTGGGTGTATCTGTCAGTGGGAATTTGGGTGTATCCTCTGCTTGGTCACTTCAGCAGCACTGGTCTGGTCGGTTTCTTCTTTTTTAACATGACTGTGGTGACCCTGCTCTACCTGCTTGGGGACAAGCTGAACAGCCGTGTCTGGAGTAAGGCGAAGGTTTATCTCAAATAATCAGAAGATTACCTGTTAAGGAGCTATCGCTTTATCTGATCACCTTTCTCTGTTTTTCGTGTCCTTCTCTTCAGGAAAGGAAAAAACAAAGTAGACGAATCTCTACCACTAAAGCTGTGCTTGAACTGGAAACATCAACATTTTGAAGCACGTTTCCCTGTGATGTACAGCTACTGTTTGCTTTTAAAGCTTAATAAAAGGGTCTTAATTACTGTACTGTGTATCAGAAACATTAAAGCGAGCATAATAAAGCAGCTTCCACACACAACAGCAGAACTGTGTCTTCTGTTCAGTTTGATCACTTCCTACAAGATCTTGTTGAATATCACATTCCTCTTCTTTTCTTTAATAGACAAATGGACAGATGCCAAGCTAAACTGTTAGTTATGGAGCCAAAAACAACATAGTCCGGATCCAGTGGAATAGATAAAGCTTCAAAGAACCGAATAAGGCTTTTAAGCCTTTTGTGGAACTTCTGGAGGGGTTGCAAGGATAACTTGTAGTCCAAAACACAGTGTTTAATGGCACGGATGTGCCGCCATTTTAAAGTTGGACTTCTCCAGGAAATGCTCCAGTAGTTTTGCATCCATCAGCCACATCATGTGACCAAGTTTCATTTTCTTTTCCAAAAAAGAGATCAGCTCACACTCAGATCTCTGTAGCCTTTCAGATGCTGGAGGTAGTTTGGATCCGCATCCACCAATCCAACCGAAAGGATCCTTGCCAGTAAATGGAGATCTTCTTCACTCAGATCCTTCTGCTGAAGAGATAAACGTCAAATATTTGACCCCAATGATAAGAATCATCTTCCATATTCTACACTGGGTTGCTGCTCACCTTCTTGTTGTTTGCTGGGGATTCAGGAGGCTGAGTCTTTGGGTTTTTCTTTCCCTGTGAGCAATAACAATCATGTCAGAGATGGTGCACTTTTTTTACTTTCTGTCCTCCTTTCTATTGAGCTCCATTTTGAAGTACAAAATCGTCCATCTTGTGCACAAACTAAAAGACTGATTACCTCTGTGAGACCTTTTGAAAAGAAAATTACGATGAACAGAAGTCCAGCAACGACCTGAACACAAAAAAAGCCCCAAAATAGTCAATAGTGCTCTTTAGAAAAGGTTTTTGACAACAAGACATGAACGTAACATGAAGAAGGTTGCTACTTACTCCCAACAAATTCAACATCTTTGCTTCTTTCTTTCTGTTTTACTCGTCTCTGTGTCTGTTGTTCACTGAGGCAAAGCTTCATTTGAGCTATATAAATTCCTGCTGTCCTGTGACACTGAGTCACGGTAAGTCACATGGAAAAAAACTCCCAGACAGAACCAGCTCTGCAGGAAACACTGCATTTTAAAAGAAACACCTGCGCTTACCTCTCAAAAATAAACAGATAATCATCAGTCAAATGTTCTGTTACGTAAATGTGTGCGTGAAATGGGCTATGGCTGTGACAGGATACTTATAATTGACCTTATGTGTTAACGCAGAGCTTTTAAAATGACTGCATGCAAACAACAACATGAGACAAAAGAATCACATCACACATATATACACTGACGGGTTGTGTCATATTTATAGCCAGCATTGAGAAACACTTCAAAGAGTTCAAATATGTCTTACGTACTGTAAGAATTTGATAGCATCATCTTATGAAGTCTGGTCTTATTTCAGAAGCAAACAATTGATGAGGGTAGAGATAAAGTTGGAGGTCATGGAAACATGAACGCGGGCTTTTCCGCTATTCAATCCCCAGAAAGTCGTATATGATCATTAAAATTAGAATTAGACATTTAGAAGTTTTTCCCCTTTTAGAAATAATCCCACTATGTATTAATATCATTAAAATGTAACTCTGTTTAGCTCCACTTGACCGCCCCTTCTTGCAAAAAAGTTCCCATCTGCTGCAATGAGGAAGAACAATTTTTTAAGGAGAACAGAGAAAAACTCAGGGCAAAGTTTGTGAATGATTAGTTTACACAGTTCAGTTCCAGCAGATAAACACGTTTAAACTGCAAAAAAAAAATGCTTTTATTGCATTTGCTGTAAAATGATAAGTATGCACATGTGTGTGTTTCGGTCAGCTACTGTGTTCAGAGCAGTGTCACACATGCTCACATTTGGTCTGGGGTCAGAGAAAAGGATCCATCAGTCACCATACCAGGCACAGAAAAAAACACCTACAATAGTTTAGACCCTTCACACTGAGCTAAATGTTATGTTACACAAACTGTACCTGATGACCAACTCTGATAAGTTAGCCTCATTCCTTCTAACGACTCGAGCAGCTTCACATAAGCTTTCTAAATATAAAATCCTGCAGAACTTGACTGCATGGGTCAGTGGCAGCTTGTAGCTGCATGGTATGGACTCATTTCTTCACATCAACATGTTCTGTAACAAGTTAAAACCTAAACTCCTCTGAGACAGTCCTCTCCACTTAATAACACTTTTAATCCTCTTGTGTTGGTGGCTGTCTGATCAAATATCAGATGGGGGGATTTCATGAAGGACTTAAATAGAGGGAAAGTTACTCATTTAAGATACTTTAGAGATCAGGGCAGCTTTAACAACCCCTGGAGGGAAACAGTTTTGAAACGGAAAAAACCCAGTGGAAAAAAAACAAACAAGAAAGCCTTGACATGTTGATTTCATGTTTTTCTCCCAATAAGAACAGGAATGAGTACAACTTGTTGCATAAGATCATAAACAACTTTGAAAATCATTATAAATCCCCATAAAACACAAATTATGTGGAGAAAAATGTTCTAGTCTTGTCTGGGCCTGAGCTTTTTTAATGACTACAGCTGAGGGGAAAACTGTCCTGATGACTAACTATTCTGAACTGAATTTTCTTTTTAAGTCACAAACACTGTGTCCTGTGGGATAAACACAACGATGTACCATCCAGCTTGTTATAGGCTTAAAATTAACCTCTAAACCTTACTTGAACACTGTTAAGAGAACATTAATAAAAACTGGAAGACTGTGAAGACCAATGTAAGGACAACACAATCCAGTACACCATTAGTATACAATCATATAAAAGAATACTCCAAGTTCACAAATGTAAACATCTATATTTGGTATGAAACTATGCCCGAACCTGGCTCCAATTAGGATTAAATGCCTTTAGAGTGTGATCAAAATAGAAGAACTGGAGGGTTACAGGTAAAATATCAATCTGCTTTATCTGGCTCAGTCACAACTGGATCATGTGATCTGAAAACCAGTCTTTTTGGTTTGTCAACCTTTTCCATGAACCGAGTGTTGACCATACACATTTGCAGCCATCCACCCGGTCAAATGCCTCCTTTCTATAAGCATTTTTTAAAATGAGGCTTTTGCATAATAATAAAAACCTCTAAGTTACTACTGTATGTAACAGCAGCCAAGGAAACTAAAGCAATGGCAAATTTATGTAAAAAAAAAAAAGTTAAATCCAGATAGTTATTATCATGGACAATAAATTGACCTTTGATTGCAATATCAAAGTGATCTATAAGGAGCACAATTTGTGTTTGAGAAACCTTGACTCGCATGTTACAACAATCTCATTTCTGATATTCAGAGATTTAGATTGCACCATCTGGCTGTTTTTTGGACTGAAAATATCTACCAAGCTCCCTGGGTTTGATAATGAAACTTCTAGAGAATTTTCTGTCTCTTTGGATTGAAATGATCTGCTTTATGAGTAATAAAATAAAACTTTATGAGCATGACAGTTATGCAAGGGAATTTCTCCGTCTCCCTTCCGCCAGAGGGAACCAGATATTTCACTAGTTCACCTTGTTTGCCATTTACTGAGGTTGACTTATCAGGTTTGATAAAACAGATAAAACTGCAAAGGAGTCAACACCAGATCCTTCTGCTAAACGTCTCGTTGCATAAGGTAAACAAAGCTTCAGTCTTTCAGCCCAGAATATTCTAATGATATAAATTTACCACAAGTGTAAAATTTTATCTTTAGTATTTGAACTTACTGGAAAGCGCACATACACGCCCCCGTAGGTATTCACCTGTAATTGCTATATATACATATTAAATGTCCACACATATATTTTATACGGCTATAACAGATTTAGAATAGATTTAATTCATTTAAGCGTTTATTCTATCAATGTATGCACTGTTCTACTGTTTTTTCTATTTTATCTGAAAACATGCGCAGTGAAGACACTTCTTTCACTTTCATCTTTTCAATTATACTTATACACTGTAATTGTAAGTGAAATGTATACAAGTAGGATACGGTCTTTAAAATAAAAATGTTTTGTCTAAATTGGAGTGGGCGGGGGGCCGATGGGCAATGCGTGGGTGTTATTACAATATATGCATATCTACATACGGTACTACACAACCGCAGCAACACGCATGCGCGCGCTTTCCATCTAGAACATGTTGGAGGATTCGCGACATTTCACCTCAGTTAAGTAACAGTCCAGAAATGTGGTAAAACTTCCGGTTTAGTGCCAGCGCTTTCAGATTTAAAAGGATCATTTTCATGTTGTATTAATATTTATATACATTTAACATTTATTTCAAGATAATAAATAGAATTATAATCTATGTTTTACCAACATAATATAAATGGGATGCATATTTGCTTCTCTGTTTTCAAAGGATTGGTCGGCCGCTAGGAAACTACTTTTAACCTTAACCGGAAATTGGAGTTTAGCAAAATGACTTGACACTTTCTCTAACGGCACCGTATAGCAGTTGTTGACTTGAGTTTTGAGTTGGACGAAATGAGGAGCATTTATTCCAACATCAAGCTAATATTTGGCTCTTGGTATTAAATACCGAAAATGTGCTGGCGTATACATGTGTAACATTTGGGCGAGTCATCGAGCAAAACCACTGGAAGCCAGGAAAGATATTTGAGCTTGGGTGGTGTGGTAAGATTTGCTGTTTGACTTTAACGGAAACATTACTGAAACCCGACCACAAACTTTATAAACTAAAGATTTTAAGCAGTTGCAAAGAGGTACTATGTATTTGGCATGCTCTTTCACGTGGTGGTTTAAAATTACACCAGTAACCCTCAGTCACATCTAACCGTGACAGCTTGCTAACTGCATTACTGGTTAAAATAACCACTTAACCTATTAGTGCCACCAATGATGAGCACATTTATATAATATTCAAATAGCTGGATGTCTTATTCAAGTGCAGTGACAGGCATGAGATAGTTACAAATTAAGTTGGTTTGGTTGCATCAGTCATGGCTGACCTGCCTAGCTTGTAATCGCCATGCTAGGGTTCGTCAACAGACGTGCTAGCGGTCTATCTAATGTTACTGCTGTTCAAAATACTAAAAACGCACTCCTGCGTAGCTCAGAAGACACGCTTGGTAAATTGAGATCGCTAAATTTAAGCATTAGTATGGAGTCATAATATTGGCAGCATTATTTTATTTATTTCAATTGCAAACGGAAGTTTTGTGCATGAGATGAGTGAAGTTTACCTAACCAAACTCACTCACTGATAGGCTAATTGTAGCTAATAAGCTTGGCTAATCGGTTTATATTTTAACCACGCGGAGTTGTTTATTTATTTCGGCATGATCGGATTGTGAGTACAAATTACACGGTAATTTTTATGAGTAATATGATATACAGTATAGCATAAAATTTGAATACTGTAGGATTACTTTAAAATACTACTCCTATTCCTGAAAAGTTGGGATGCTGTCCAATGTAAATCAAAGACAATATTCAATGATGTGCAAATCTGAGAAGCCCATGTTTTATTCCAAATAGAACACAAACACAATATCAGATGTTGAAACTGAGACATTAACCATGTCATGAAAAGTAATAAGTCATGTTTAATGCATGTTGACAGCATCTTAGAAAAGTTAGGTGCAGGGGCCACAAAAGACTGGAAAAGTAATTGACACAATATCAACAACAACTATTTGATCATAACCACCCCATAATTGGGTTAATTTTCAACAGGTCAGTAATATGAGTATAAAAGACTGAAGATCCCACCATATATAGTGTATAATATCAATGAATGAACTGAATTTAGAAGGAGTCTCTGTGTGTAAGGGACAAGACTGTTGAAGTTTAAGTACTGTTTTAAATTGCACTGTTTTTATTGGCTTTTATCTATTTTTACTTTGTGGCACTTTGAGATCTGTTTTTACTAATGTAAAGTGCATTACAAATAAAATTTATTATTATTATTATTAAGACTGGGTGGTGGATCAAAACTTGTTCTTCAGGTTCTCGGGCTGCACTGCATTAAAAACGGTCTCTATATTCTTCTGAAAACCACTGTTTGGACTCAGGAACATTTCCAGAAATTCTTTTTAAAATGCAAAGTAGTGTGTGAACTCGGTCCAGAAAATTCACTATCTTCTGTGGACCAAAGCTCATTTAAAATTATCTGAGGCAAAGTGTGTAGTCTAACAAATCAAAGCTTGAATTTCTGTTTGGAAATCATAGACAGTGTACAGGCAGCTTACAGGCAGATAGCCAAATACCTGCAACACTAATGGTATGGGGTGTTTTTGTGCCCATGTGTGAGCAGCTTCTACATCTGGGAAGGCTCTAACAATGCTGAAAAGAACATAAAGGTTTCAGCCACAAATGCCTCCATCCAGATGTTGTCTCTTTCAGGGTAGGATGTTACGTTTCAGAAAGAAAATCTGAAACCCCAAACTGTACCATCGCAACAGCATGGCTCTAAAGAAAAAGAGTTCAGAGGCTGAACTGACCTGCCTGCAGTCCAGACATTTTGCCAGTAGAAAACATTCGGAGCATCATAAAGCAAATAATCCTGGAAGACTCAGGACTGTTGAAGAGCTAAAATCCTGTTCAACTTTTATGAGACATGCTGCTACCATCAAATTCAAAATTACATTTCTTATTCTTTAACATTTTTGGGGAAATTAAATAGTAAAATATCTAATTCCAGCATAACATGTAATTTACATTTTATTGCAAAGGAAATTTGACAAAATATTATTTGCAAATAATTAAATTCTGTGTTTATCTACTTTGTATGCAGCATCAAAACACATTGACAATGTGCAGCACATTGATGGGTCTTCAAACTTTTCCCCTGTACATGATACTGATCATACAGCATTAACAACAAGTCACTTCAAAATAACTACTGGCACAGGAAAACTCGACATTTAATTTTGCACAGTATATAACACAATTTGTGGGTTGCTTACTATTAAATTACTTTAACAAAAACATTCTTGTATAAACACTATAAGTGTATTGTATAGTTTCTTAAACCTTTTTTGCTAATTATCCTTAAACATACATAAATAATATAATTACAAATTATATGTAATCCGAGTTTATTATAGCGAGTGACTGAAATTATGTGCAAATGTGTTTCTTAAGATTATAAATGATCTTTTCACAGAGGCGGGGATCCTGCTTGTGTGTGTAGCCACAGGTGAGAGTTACCATGCTGTGCTGGGGAAATGCTTCCTATGGGCAGCTGGGCTTGGGTGGGATTGATGAAGAGATTGTGGTTGAGCCACGAAAATGCGAATTCTTTCATGGAAAGCAAGTGGCAGACGTGGGCTGTGGCCGCAGATACACAGCTTTCGTCCTGGAGGATGGGACTGTGTACACCTGCGGCTGCAATGACTTGGGGCAGCTGGGACACGAGAAGTCCAGAAAGAAACCAGGTTGGTAATGTTTAGCTTTTATTCCAACCACAGCTGTAGGTGAAGCCACCTGTGACTCACACAGGTGTTTGTCTTTGTGGTTTATCAGAGCAGGTAGTGGCCTTGGATGCTCAGATTATTGTGGCAGTGTCATGTGGAGAGTCCCATACACTCGCCCTGAATGACAAAGGGCAGGTTTTCTCGTGGGGTCTAAGTTCAGATGGACAACTGGGCTTAAATAACTTTGAAGAATGTATTCGCGTGCCTAGGTAATTATCGATTCAGATGAGACTCTTGTTTATTTGACACAGCTTACTAGGGCTGGGCAATATATTGAGATTTTCATATATATCAAGAATTTACCAAAGAAGATATAGAATATGGGAATATCGTTTATATCAAGTTGGCTTGTTTTGAGTTAGAGCATCTCTTTTTTTAGCATTTTGCACAACTTTATCCATGTTATGGTCATTGACAGTTATTTATTAACATTTTAACATATATGTACTTTAATTTCAGTCAAAATTTAATGCACACCTGTGTCTGATCCTTAATAAAAGTGCATTTAGCTCTCAAGGCCGTAAATTTAAACCATCTCCTCGCTAACTTGGCCAAAAAGACATTATTGTGAGATCTATATCGTATATCATGATTGAGAAAAAAATTATCAAGATTTGAAATTTGGTTAATATTGCCCAGCCCTACAGCATACCATTTCTGTTTTTAATAGACACTTTTTAAATATATCTTTAAATAGTTTAATCTAAAAAAATATTTTATATTTCAATTATTCATTATGGTATGAAACTTAATTATTCTTTTTTTTTTTGTCTTATCCTATAAAAATGCCAGAAACATCAAAAGTTTGTCAGATGTACAAATAGCTCAGGTAGCCTGTGGATATTGGCACTCCCTTGCACTTTCAAGAGGTGAGGAGGATTTTTACTCTAATCATACTCCCACATTTCATCAGCTTACAAAGCCGTCATCCTGTGAATCCATTTAAATTCTACCTGTATTTCTAACAGGCGGCCAAGTCTTCTCCTGGGGCCAGAATCGGTACGGTCAACTCGGCCTGGGGAAGAAAGGGCAGAGTATTTCTACGCCTCAGATCATTCAGTCCCTACAGGGGATTCCTTTCGCCCAGATCACGGCCGGCGGCTCTCACAGCTTTTCCCTCACGCTCTCTGGAGCGGTGTTTGGGTGGGGCTGCAACAATTTCGGCCAGCTGGGTCTCAACGACTGCAATGGTGGGTTTTCAAGCCTCTAAACTTCTTCTGGGTGTTGATGCCAAGAGCACAGGCTCATTCTCGGGACGTCCTTTTCAGATCGGTGTTTCCCAACTCTCCTGAAGTCTTTGAGATCTCAGAGAGTGATTTACGTAGCCTGTGGAGAGGATCACACAGCAGCACTTACCAAGGTAAGTTGTTCCAGATGATTACGTTAGAAACCTACAGATTTGGCTGCAGAAGATCTTGATTTGACTATGTTGTTGACTTTGATTACTTTTGATTTTTAAGCAGAAGTGAGCGTTAAGTTAACACAAGTTGGAATGAAGATAAAGGGTTATGTAAGGTTAGGAGCTTGAAAAGCCGAATAGACACATTGTTTGGATTAAGATGTTAAATTTTAAATATTTGTGGATAGGGCTGGGCGATATGGCCTCAAACAATATCAAGATACTTTGAGCAGTTCATCTCGATAACGATAATTGGACGATAACAGCACTATGGTGCACAATTTCCATTAGCCATTGATGTACTGATCCACTGTGCTGCAGAGTTTTTGTGGTATATTTAATATGAATTAATAAATACTTGGACCAATAAACATTTACTGGGTAGCCCCATTTTATTTTCAGTTTCTTAAAATATCTAATTTATTGATATGGGCAAAAATGACAAGAGTTAATGTTGAAAATGTCTATATCAGTAAATTTTCTATATATGTCCCAACTCTAATTGTGGATGAAATTACAAATTTCTCATCCAAGATCCCAGAACATGGTTGCTTTGTGTTTAATTGGTATGATGAAGCAGTCTTCAGACTTGCAGGTTAAAACCTGCCTGTGTGGGTGTGTTGCTGTTGGAAGGGCTGGACTGCATCTCGCATGTTTTTCTTGTACGTTATAGGAAGGGGGGGTGTTTACTTTTGGAGCGGGAGGATACGGACAACTTGGTCACAACAGCACAAACCATGAAATCAACCCGAGGAAGGTCTTTGAGCTCATGGGAAATGTAGTGACACAGATTGCATGTGGAAGGTAGGTTTTCTGCATATCCTCACACATTTAGTCTTCGAACACGGTTCAATTAAACTGTATTTAAATGTTAACAAAGTGGCTGAACCATCTTTTAAATGACTGTGAATGACAGGCAGCACACGTTGGCCTTCACACCGTCTTCTGAGAAGATGGATTCATTTGGGCTGGGAGGCAACGGGCAGCTTGGTACACGCTCCACATGCAACAGAAAAAGCCCTGCACCTGTTAAAAGCCCCTGGGCAGCTTCCAGTGATCCAAAAGGCATGGGTGAGACTCTTTCAGTACAACATGTGGTGATTTCTGAAGAGTAGAGCGCAATGAATGCGTTTGTTAGAATTGCTTCATTTCTTTGGTCTCTTTGGCCCTGATTTATTAAAGGTGTTTAATGCTGCATCAGTCTGATTCACAGACTTTATTTTAAGCAATTTCATCTTTTGTTCTTCATCTAAAATCTTTGTCTGATAATTTCCACTCTTCCACCATCTAATGTTCATCTTTTTCCAACTACATTTACATTTTGGCATATACCCTCCCATATTGCAGTCCTGGTGACATTAAAGGGATACTGGGTAACTGTGACTCTGGGATTACTTAACCTGCATTGATTTACTTTTCCACATCTTGCAGCATTTATTCAGAACAGCAGCAGTAAGTTCTGATGAGCTGCAGAACGTTGCGGTTTACATCTGTGTCTAAATGCGGCTAGTTTAAGCTGATTGAGTGCAGACCAAATCAAACATGACTTCCTTACCCTTTTTGTAGCAGTAATGCAGGTTTTCATGCAATAAATAATTTCATATCCTTCATGTAAATATCAAAGTAGTAACAGTACGATTAGTAACTGGCTGGTTTCATTTTATGGTTTTCATACGCTGTAATGTCCCATAAGCTGTGGGCTTATACTGATGTTTTCATAACAACCAGGAGATAACTAGAAGGCCCCATCCTTCAATGGTGAAAAATCCTCAGAAAAATCCCTGAATCCAAATTATTTCCCTTTCAGCTGGTCAGACTGGTCTGCAGCATGATTCCACAGCAGGTTGGAAACTGGTTCATTTTACCACAGTGCCATGTGGGCCCAATCTCAAACCGGTCCCTACACACTACCCCTTCACCATCGAGTGTGACTCGAAATGAAGTCACACTCGCAGCCGCCGAAGGACACTTTAATCGGAGGGGGAGGGCAAGAAAGAGATGAGCCGGAATGAGGCCCCCCTTCCCTCCACTGGAAAAGGGAAGCATGTGTAGCCATGGCAACACAAAGACGCCAGTATAGTGTTGTGTACAATTTGCGAGGGGCACCGGCCGCCTTGTCATTCCCTGCACTGTCCCAGAAACATCATACATTAAGAAGCCATTACAATGACAGGAGCTACGTTATGCTTCACATAGTTTATAGTGACTCCACAGACGTTCTGCTTCAGTACTACCATTACTTCCGTTTGATATTTACATCAAACTTATGAATGAAAGCTGATAATTGTGTTTACATAACATCAAACGTCAGCATAAAGAAACATCGGTTGGTTTCGTTTAATTTTCCTTCACCTGGGGATTTTCTGTCAGTGTGATAAACACGCGGAACACATGCGGAAGTCTAGTGTTAACATTGTTTCCTCCGTTAAGCCGTTGCACCGGCTGGAAAGCCTGCGTCGATGCAGACTCGCTATCTGAGGGCTGAACGCTCCACTCGCCCTGCGCCCTACGCGGTTTGAGACGGCCCTTAATTTGGTGGAGCCTCCGCTAGAACACGCAAACGGAGGGTTAGGGCGTAGGGGCAGTGTGTAGGGACCGGTTTGAGATTGGGCCTTGGTCTCAGGGAGGTTACAGGTTCAGCTCCCCCTAGTGGCCAAAAGTTACACAGTATCCCTTTAAGATGACTAGATGGGTTATATTTCTCTTTGCCTCCTCCATTAATATTTCCATCTCCATTGGTTCAGATTTTGTTCTGTTTTTGCAACGTTCTTGCTCTCCACCTACAGTCTCCATAGCGAATCATATGTAGACTCTAAATCCTGATTTAGCAAAGGCGCTTTGCACTCACAATCATTTGCACAGTCAATCTACAGCACCCAAAGCAAACCTTGTTAACTCAAGAGACATAAAATATGTGATTAGTAAATCAGGGCCTCAGACTAGTTTTCCTTTTTTTTTTTAAATACAAACAAAAAACTCTTTCATAAAAAGAAGTAAATGATGTCATATCAAACTTATTATGTGGTGAGTTATGTCAATAACCTTCTGTATCAATTTCCATTACAGACCTGGAGCAAAGCTGTTTTGTCAAAAGGATTTATGCTGGAGGAGATCAGAGCTTTGCTCACTACTGCATCTCCAGTGTAAGTATGCATTTAGCCTGTTTTTGAAACGGATACAAGAAGCTCTGTGTTGGCAGGGCTAATCATCCTCTGTTTCTAACTGTTTTCCTCCCGCTGTGCTCACTGTGCTCTCAGCTGAAGATAGTTCACTGTTATGAGTATGTATGAAATGATCTCATCCTTCAATCTTAATCAGGAAGGAGTGGGCCGATCAATGATTTGAGCTGTGAAGTAGAAAATAATCTCAACTTTAACAACACAGTCTCAAATATGATAAATCAAAAGCATGAAAAGATATTGCTTCTGATGTTTTTTCTGAAGACTCTACGCTCACTTTGAAATGACATTAAAAAGTAGAAGATTGGTTAAGCTAAGCAACTTTAAGTACTTCAGATAAGTGCACAAAGCATCATGGGAGCTTTCTAGCAGACTGAGGGCGCAGATCTTCTTAGATTTTGAACCCTCAGTCATGCTTATAGATGTTTGGTTTAAATATATAGAATAAATGTTATTGCCTTGTTTAGTTTTGTATTCCAAATGCATAAATTTGCACATGTATGTTGTTTAATTTTCCTTTTCTATCTTTATCATTTAAGGACCATCAGAACAAATATGAAAAGAGGGAACAAGATCTTCAAAGAAAGATTTGCTCTTTAAATGAGAATATCGTACAAAACTGGTTGAACCACTCCCCAGGAAGACTAGCACCAGAAATCTCAAAGTAAAGTCCTCTCCTCAGAAAGTTTGCTATGAACCTCTGATCATTTCTCAGATCTGGTTGTGAAAATTCACATCACCAATTATTGGCTTTTTGTGATTCCTTTAGTGAGATTGACCTCATATTCTCCTCAGCAAGCTGCCTCAATGGATCTTTCCTGTCAACAAGGTAGTCATGTTTTATTTTACAACAGTTTCTCACCGTATTTGTCATTGCAGGTCTGTTTGCAAACAATAGAGAGGAAGCTGCTGCAAGCTAATCCACCAAATAAATGAGGGAGTTTTTAAAGTGCATGGTCTTTAGTTTTGTCTTAATTAGAGATTAAGTTAGTTAAACTGCTGTTTGGAAGCTTACCTACTGAAATGCATTGAATTGTCACCATGTCTTCATGCATGTTTGACTGAAGCTTGTTTCTTTCACATAGTCATCCAGACCACTACAGTACCAGCAGCAAGTGTTCAGGCGTGGATATGAACACGGCTCGCATACTGTTGCACAGAGTCGTGCAGCAGGATCACCCTGAGATCGCTCAGCAGGTCAGTGGCTGCGCACGTTTGCCATGTCCAGGCATGTCCGAAACGTTGGCGGGAAAGTGTCAGCTTTCCTCTTTTATTCATTCATTTGACAATTAACAGACGAGTAATTAGTTGCTTGCCTGAGTTACATTAGATTATGATGTATTAAAAGATCTGGAAGTTGTTCATTCGGTGAATTTAATTTTTTTCAGAGTTATGGAAATTCTCATTATTTGGATCAAAGGATCTGCACTCATGTCCCAAAAATGGCCAAAATTTGATAAGTGATCATTTTGAAAAGTGGTTCATTCTTGAAAAGGAGAGAAAGCATTACTAAAAGTCCACATTTGACTTAGAAGAATCTTTAGATAATGTTAGGCTAAATCACCAAAAGCATGGAGCATAAAGAATGAAAGGAAAGCTCCAAGTGAAAATGGCATAGGTATCTTGACACTGCTGCTTTTTAATTTCAATTAGAAATCTTTCTTTAAGCAGTGCTTAGTATTTATATGTAATTGAACTAACACAATGATGCAGTGTTGTGTCAGCGTTGTTTTACGTTTAGATATTGGTTTACCTGGCCACATCCCCGACCCTATCAACACAACATTTGCATGCTGAGCGTCAGTGGAGGCTCATGCAGAGAATGGATATGAACAGATCCGTGTGCTTCCTCCTCCACGCTTCAGGTTGCTGCCAGTCTGGAAAAAAACCTGATTCCCAGGTTAACCAACTCTCCTCCAGACATTGAAGCACTGAGACTCTACCTCACTCTTCCTGAATGCCCTCTCTTCATCGATAGAAGCAATTATGTGACCATCACTATCGCGTTTGCCAAATGCATCATCAGCCTGAAAGAGGCTCCACTGAAAGTGCTAGGTAAGGTGGTGTGTCGTTTCCGTTCTTACTGTATGTCCATAATTATTAGGCAAGGTGCATTTTGGAGTCTTATCCCTCAGCAACAACAGTGTTCTTGGTTAATGTAAAATCCTTCCCAACTTCAAACCAGAATACATCAAGAAGTGAAAGAAAGGATTTGGATTTTGCACTAGTAAATGTGTGTATGTGCACAATTATTAGGCAACTATCAATGTGCAGAAAAAAAATCAATAAAAAAAAGAAAAAAAAATCACATCTCAGTTGTTTTTTTTCATTTGTTATAAAACATTAAGAGACAACTCAAAATATAGAAATAAATATTTCTGACATTTATCCATGTAGGCTGTCAGTTTCTTGATTTCTTGACCATCAGCTTTTTGTGCAGCAGCCTCCCAGAGGCTTTTCCTTCTCTGTCAATCTCATGGTTTAGGTCAGATGAGGAAGGAGGCCATGCCATTAATCTTTCATTTCTAAGACTTTTACTGACTAGCCACAGTGGAGCAGTCGGATACACGAGATGGAGCATAGTCCTGCATAACAATCATAGACTTTTTGTTCTACTGTTTGAAGAGAGTTTCTTCTGGAAACTGACAGTAGCTTTGGGCGTTCAGGCTGAGTCCATCTTCCACCTGAAATGGTCCAACAAGCTCATCGTTGATTCCAGCCCGTACCAATACCCACCTCCACTTTGCTGATCGAACAGCGGCTCCATCAACACTCGTCTCATCCCTCCATGAAACATTTGTAAAATCAGCCTTCAGATGTTTCTGTGGTGGTTGGGTTTCAGCTTTTCTTACCTTGGCCGTGTCTCTGAGCACTGAGCACCTTGTACTTCGGGATATTTCAGGTTACAGTTCTGAAAAAGGACAGCACTGGAGGATAATTTCATCTGGGTAGCTTTGATTCTTCTCGAAGCATAGCAAGTTAATATGCATCTTTTTCCATGAACACGTTTCTTGGGACCCTTTTTAGTCATTTGCAACAAAAAGTTGGATAGTTCCGTGGGCACGTGTTAATATCTTGTTTTGCATCCCAAGATTTTTTAACCTTTGAGAGCCTGTTAAAGGTATTTTCTGGCCCGTTTTGCCTGAGGAAAAGAAGCTGTCTAATTATTTTGCAAACCTGATATAGGGTGTTGATCTCCCATTTGCACACCCTCCCTCAGTACACACATGCAGTCAAGTTCATGCTGCTTGCAGTTGGAACATTTGCATTGAAATAACAATATGGTCAAAATACTCCCTGGCCTTGCACACAATGTAATGTCAAACAGTTCTGTTTTAAATCTAATCCGGTCTGTAACTAAATTTTGCTTGCATTTGCATCAGGAAACTGGTGGTCCACATTTGAGCCCCCAGTCTTCCAGCGGTTGGTTGATCTGTACAAGGAGGTGGTGGTGTATCTGCTCCAGATGCAGAAGATGGGCATCCCAGCAGCGGAGCAGAGGATTTTCAGCTGCTTCTTGGACACGGCCTTCAGACTCCTGGAAATCCTGCACAAGGTGAGAAACCCTGGATTTGTGTTGCATTATTTGCATTATCAAATTTAAGCTCTTTGTTTTGTTTTTTTTTTTATAACTTTCTCATTCGTGATTCTCTCTTCCATTGCATTCAGGTGAACGAGCGAGCGGGACACATCATTCAGTACGATAAATTTTACATTCAGGAGCTCGATGACCTGGTGGACATCAGAAATGATTATGTCACCTGGATTCAGAAGCAGATGTACCCGCTGGTGAGTCCACCGCCACATCGGGTCACATCCACGACTAACTTTATCACGTTACCACATTTAGGCATGTCTTTCTCTTCTTCATCAGGGTCATGATGGTGTCGTGACTCTGTGCAAGTATCCGTTTGTGTTCGATGCCCAAGCAAAGACCACCCTGCTGCAAACCGATGCCGTCATACAGATGCAGGTAATTTTCACGCTCCTTCAGACTGCCGTCACGCTGTAAAGCAGCTCATTCTGCAGCAGTTCGGCCGGTCATTAATCAGTTTGCGTTTTCTAAGTAGATGGCAGTGGATCAGGCTCAGATGCAAAACTTCAGCTCCATGTTCCTGCCAGCAGTGGAATCTGTCAACCCGTGTCTTATCCTCATCGTTCGGAGGGAAAACATCGTTGGAGACACCATGGAAGTTCTGAGGAAATCCAAGAACGTCGACTACAAGAAACCACTCAAGGTAAAATCAACTGTTAAAATAAACACTTAAATATTAACGTGTTCCTTTTAAGATCATTAACTGGTGCGTAAGTGAGCCAGCATGAATGCGTTCTCATGATTTGATGTTATTTATCTGGAACCACAGCGCTGCAGTCTGTCATCACCTACTGTGGAAATGTCTCATTTTAGCTTGAAAGTAGATGACTTTCAGCTGATTCATGTTAAGTTTTCAACTTCTCTATGATACATATCGACCGCACCCAGCTCGCTATTCTGTAACACTGACCATCCAAATACAGCAAGGATTTTATCTAGGATTTTTTTTTTTTTACATTTTTCTGGCTGGAACTGCACTAAAATGTAATATATTGTGATATTCATGCATTCTGCATCTAGTTTTCTGTTACTCTTTATCGGTTTGTGATTTGAGCAGGGTAATATTTTGTTTTATCAGAGGTCTATCATTTTTTAAATATGGGATGTGAAGTCTCTCTGCTCATTTAATGCATGAATGGCTGAACACAGTTTAGGCTTTTGTCTAAACTCCCATTTCTCCCAAAAATATTTAAAATGTGTGTTTTTTTTTATCTCCATAGTATCCTTGAAGTTTTATTTTCAGGTTTTAAAGCCCTTAAACTGCCCTTTTGTAAAATTCATTAATGACTTTCATTTGGTGCCTTTGCCTCACTTGTAATGCAACGGCATAAAAAAGGCTGCGCTGGAATGGAAGAAGTCTAATTTGTCTGACAGAAAATTTGCTCCTAGTCTGGGACCCCCAGTTCTTTTGCCCCCAGTTCTTTTGCTGGCCGTCACAATGACAAAGTGATAAATGGTAAATGCACAGAAAATATGTTTTACATTTTGTTTGAATGAACATGTTTGAACATTTTTTAAAATGTGCTTTTTGGGGTGCGGGATTTCAAAGATTGACACATTTCACTTTTAAGCTTTAAAGTCTTTATGAAGGTTCAGTGTGTTTTTTATTATTTTATGTTTATCTATTTTATTGTTTTATTTATATGTTTATTTTATTGAAATTTTATTAAAGCGTTTTTCCATCATGACAAAACTTGTAACGCTTTAACCTCTTTAATGTGAAACACTCAACCAGTGGCTGTTTTAAATGTGCTTTACGAATAAACTTAACCAGCTCTGATTTCATTCAGGCTCCTCTCTGAAAAGGCCTGTACTCACCTTTTTTAAATGAATGCTAGGAAGTTGCTAGCCAATGTGCAGACAAATGAGTTCTGTGAGGATCTAAAGGAAAAGCTAAACTCGACCTCCAGAAAATGACTGTAGTTGCCTCTCCGTCGCTCTCATGTCACTGACAGCTTTGCAACATTGCTGGCAGGTGATCTTTGTGGGAGAAGAGGCAGTTGATGCAGGAGGTGTGAGAAAAGAGTTCTTCCTCCTGATCATGAAAGAGCTGCTGGATCCGAAGTACGGCATGTTTCGTTTCCACGAGGAGTCCAGGCTCATCTGGTTTTCAAGCAAGGTACCAGCATTATGTGCTTCCTCAGACACACACCGATGCTGCATGCTGTTTACAGTAAACCATGTCCCAGCGCGTCCTCAGACACCGTCCTCCATAAAATATTTTACAATACCAGAGTGTCCTTTGCAGACATTTGAGGACATTGACTTGTTCAACCTGATCGGAGTCATCTGTGGTCTGGCCATCTATAATATCACCATAGTGGAGCTCAACTTCCCGTTGGCCCTTTACAAAAAGCTCCTGAAGAAGAAGCCGACGTTGGATGATCTGAAAGAGCTCATGCCAGACGTTGGGAGGTCAGTTCTGAGTTTTTTAAGTGTACATTATGCCAATTATAAAATGTAGTTAACAGAACTTGTGGAATATTCAACAATATCTTTCAACCAGGAGTCTGCAGCACTTACTGGACTATAACGAAGGCGACATTGAGGAAACCTTCTGCTTGAACTTCACGGTAAGATCATTTTCATTTAGTATTTTCTGAGTTGAATCAAGTGTAAAAAGGAAAACGCTGTCAGATCAAAATTAAACTGGTATATTTTCTCTTTAGGTCACAGAGGAAAACTACGGCGCCACCGAGGTCCAGGAACTCGTGCCAAACGGTGAAAACATCACTGTCAATGAATCAAACAGGTAGATTTTCCTGCACCGTCCTGGTAGTTCACAAAGAGCTGATGGTGTTTAAATGTAGTCTCACATTTTCAATTTTGCTACGTCTTCTACTACGTTTGCTTTCCTTCTTCCAGGCAGGACTTTGTCAACGCCTATGTAGACTACATTTTCAACTCATCGGTAGCTCCGCTGTTCGAGTGCTTCTACGCCGGCTTCCACAAAGTGTGCGGTGGGAAGGTTTTAGAGCTGTTCCAGCCGAGCGAACTGCAAGCCATGGTCATCGGCAACACCAACTATGACTGGATGGAGCTTGAAAAGGTCTAATTTCAGTCACGATTCAGGAAAATAGTGTAATTTCAACAACTTGAATACGTTTTAAGATGAGCTTTTGGCATCCTCCTCAGGGCACTGAGTACAAAGGAGAGTACTGGGCTGACCATCCCACCATCAGGATGTTCTGGGAGGTGTTCCACGATCTTCCCTTAGAGAAGAAAAAACTGTTCCTCTGTAAGTTCGCCCAAATATGTACAAATGACATGTTATTTAAAAAAAAAACAAAAAAAAAACACCATGATTGTCTTAACACGCTGAATTTATCTCTTTCCATCTGCACAGTGTTCCTCACAGGAAGCGACCGCATACCCATCTTGGGCATGAAAAGCCTGAAGCTGGTGATCCAGCCCACTGGTGGAGGCGAACACTACTTACCTGTAGCCCACACCTGCTTCAACCTGCTGGATCTTCCCAAGTACACGAGCATAGAAACCCTCCGCGAGAAGCTTTTACAAGCGATAGAACACAATCAGGGCTTTAATCTAGCTTGATATTGGAGGGAAATGCTCCACTAGACTGTCGATGGCAAACACATTCCCTAAACTTTTGTTTTCCACACTTTTTGATATCAGTTTAGCTGTTATAAAGGGACGCTTGATTGGTCAAAGGAATCTGTGTGACACCATAAATGATTAAAAGTTGACTTTGATTTTCTGACTTTTTCCTTGCCATCACAGTATTTGATGCCCTATTACGAGTTGATTAACTTTGATATTGCTCGTGTAGATATGCTTTTATCCATGTTTGGACATAAGTATGAGGAAGCAGACTACTGGTATACACAGCAGGGATTGTATACAAACAGCATAACTCTTGTAAGATACGGTGGCATGCAGCAGCACCACGTATTCAAAGTTTAAAACATGATGCAGTGCTGAAATGTTTGCTGGTTGAAAATTTAAACGTCTTTTAGTTTCTCAACAAAACTTGGTATCCCTATCTGCATGGCAACTGCAGTCACTATTTTACAAGAGTTATGTCTGACCCCTGTAGAGGAAATGTTTGCTTCTGAACGGTGTAAACAGACTCTTATGTTTCCAATAAGCACTGTTGTAACATTTGATGGGGAGCAGTGTGAAACATTAGCTTTGGATGCCAAGTTGATTTTCTTGGCTGTTTGCTTGAAGCAATCCACAAATAAAATCAAGTGCAGCCACTAAAATAAATATTACTTTGGGGGTAAATTGTTGTCTTTGGAGTCTTACTGAGTCCTCTGTCTTCTTAAAGGTTGAGTTGAAGTCACATTAGGATTCATTTTTAAGAATCTTACTTCTTTAGTTCAATTCAGTTTGTAAATATCTTTTTTTTGTGCTTATCAAATCTCCATATGTTTTATACTAGGGATGTGCATAATTTACGATGATTGATTAATCGATCTTTAAGATTTTAATCGATTAAATCTTTTAATCACTTAATCAAATTTATCTTTAGACTGGTGCTGAAGTTATATGTAAGTGCATATTTTCGAGTATAACCATTGAATGAATCCCGTTCAGCCACAATGGTCATTCATCTTGTAATGAAAATCAAAATAAGGAATCGCACTAGGTTTTTCTACTTTCACCTGATTTAAATACTGTATAGGCTATAAATATAGAATTTTAATATAGAAATATGAATGATTAACCGATAATCAATTGTTAATTCTCTTGATAATCAATTAAGGCAATTTAATTGAATGCCCATCCATAAAGTGCAAACTGCATACCATAGTAAGCTATACTCAGTTTTTTTCTTTACAGCTCATTCTATTGAATGAATGGAAACAAACTGTCTTTGCAACAGGTTACTGCTAACAAAAGATGCGTTTCTCATGCTGGAATGATTCAGAACAAAACAAAGAAAAGTATATTACAGAAATGGTCAGGTACAAGACCCATACTGTTGGGGGGGGGGGTGGGGGGGAAAGGAAAAAAAAAACAAAAGTAATATCAAAATAAAGGATGAAAAACGTCTCCAAAATAAAACAAAAA
>JAVQJG010027437.1:0-11110 GCA_036024015.1 Craterocephalus amniculus
TTTATTTGATAAATAATGATAATAAATGATGATGATGATAAAAATGATTCTCCTTATTAATTATATCAATTAAAGATATTAATAATAATACTAACAATAATATTTTGCACGAAACTGTAACTGAAACCAGAATCATCCAGATATTCTTGTATTCATGTTTAAGTATCCAGCTCTGTGGGCTGAGTTTAAACCACAGCACAGTTGTTTAATAAACCGACGTCTCCAGCTCCACCTACACTAAAACACCTTACTGGTTTCCATCTGCTGAGCGTTTCAGCCCCCACTGGCTAAATATTTAAACCCATCATGTTACGTGCCGGCTCTGACCTGCAGCTCACCTCCAAATTCACCCAGCAGACGTTTTATTTAAGCGTCTTGTTGCTGTTCCCATTTTAACCCCAAACACGGGAAGATGGATGTTTCTGTCTGCGGGGGTCCTTTGTGAGGAGGACGATACCAGCTGCTGGGTTTTCAGGCTGAACTAGGACAAGGGCGTCATGTGGGATGTGAAAGGACAGGAAAGTAGTGAGTGAGTCACTGTTGCTGTTTCGTCTCTTCTCATCTAACAGCATCTTCCCTTTGTCCCCCCCAGACTCATTCACCAGCCCAGCGGCCGCTCCTACCACGAGGAGTTCAACCCCCCCAAAGAGCCAATGAAGGATGATGTAAGTAGTTTCACTTTCAGCCTCTTAAAGCTCATTTCTAGCCTCCCTGCCGCCTACCCGAAACCAGCAGCAGCATGGGAAGTGTTCGCCAGTCTGCCTGTGGTAAACCTGCTTTCCGTGTAAAAAGTTTATGTTGTTGTAAACCCCCGCCCCTTGCACATACACATACTCCATAATGCATTTGATGATAATGCAGACCAGGGTTTTTAAATCTCATATTTCAGAGGCACACACAGGTCTGATTATCTCAGTAATCTGATTACTACGAGATGTTTCTGTTTCCTTTATTTTTTGTTTACAAAATAAAAGTAAAATGCATAAAATTTTGTCAAGTAAAACTGTGATTTACAGTTTTTTCCAATAAACTGCAATTAGCACATGAACTCTAAAATCAGTTGCTGTAAGGTTCGCTTTGAGAACGAAGGGAAAACCAAACATGTTTGGAGCATTTTGCTGCTCTTTGCTATCAAAGATGGGAGTTACATTTTTTCTCTATTTTATTAATTTTTTTAAGTGGTTTTTAGCTCCTCCCTTCCTCTCTAGCCATCATTACTTTAAATCGGGGGGGAACTTGGCCTTCATCCTGCAGGTTTTGCATGCACTCTGTCTCCAAGTCTGATTCAAATCAGTGAGCGACTGAGCAGAACATGATTGGCTGCTGGATCCGTCTGCTTTGAATCGGGTGAGTTGGAGCAGGGATGGATGGAAAACTTACGGGAATGTGGTGTCACAGCACCCCGATCCAGATGCACCTTTTGATTTAACTTTAACCAAAAGCTGAGGAGAAACAGTGATCTGAAATGTGGGTAGAAACTGGAAAAGTATGGTGGAATAAAGTCAGACGAATAGTAACATGTGGGCCTAAATGCCTACAATGTTGGTCCTATGGATGTGCAACATGTTGATTAGATCCAGAAGGGTTAGATGGTGTAGACCACTGGTTCCCAAACTGTGGGTCGGGACCCACATGGGGGTCATGAGATCATTTCAGGGTGTGGCCAGGTAATTGTGAAAAATAGAAAACCTGCATCTATCAAGTAAATGTGGGATTTTTATTATGGCTGTCAAAATTAAACCATTAACAGGGACATAAATCTAAATTTATATTTAGAGGATCCTGCAGGATGACCCATCTGATATATGATTAATAACTGTCATCGTGGGAGGGAAGGACAAAGATGCCAGTTTATTTAATCTTGGGGGTCAGGGCTCAAAAAGTTTGAAAATCAGTGATGCAGACGATCTGCAGAATGAGGAGATCTATGGATGGTTTAGGTCACATTCTAAAAATTGCAGTTCTATGCTGATGCACCAACGCAACCATCCATGACTCGACGCAAAAGACGGGGTAATACCACTGGAATCATTGGTGGCAGTGTTGAGCAGAATCAACTCTGGAAAGAAGAGAAGAAGAATGAAGACGAGGACAAAAACTAGAAATGACGCAAGCTTTGGAAATAATGCTTTGCTGGTTGTTTGGGGTGAATTCGGTGGTTAGAAAAAGCTTAATAGCGATGCATTACCGCCGCCAAGAGCGTCTGAAACCGATGTTGCATCGAAGGGTTAACTATGAACTCAATACTGCCCCCTGGTGGCGGCCGACCATAGCAGCATAAAGACACATGGAAGCGCAAGGATCATAGACATACAGAAAGAAAATGAGAATTAAGCATAAATGAGCCTTTAGTGTGTTCATGTTTGTTCCATATGATAACAAAACTGCAGCTACATAAATCAAAAACTGCTCAGAACCTTCTTTAACCCAAATTCAGTCAGTTTTTTCCCGTTATGGATACACTTTACATACAGCAATGGTTTGGTTCTACAGACCAGAGACTTGCAAACTATTCTCAAACATGCATGTAAGATCCTGAAAAAATCTAAATCGTGATTTTTGTAATAAAAAAAAATCTCTGAAAATCCTCATAGCCCACCCCTATTTGGCCCCACAATGAGCCGACCCACCTCTAACATCGGAGCTACCTGGTGGTCTGCCGCCTCCTCTGTTTCAGCATCTCACCCAGAAAGTTAAAACACAGTTACTTTGTTCTGCTGACGCAGTTCATCATGTTGAATCATTTCACAACATCCAGCTCTTATTGATGTTGGATTTTCCACTTGTTCTGACACGCATCTTTAAATGAGAAATGATCTCATTTCTACCCACAAATCAGGGACGTGTGCGAGCAGGAGGCTTTTCTGCTGCACCTCGCAGAATTTGGCCATTTCATGCTTTTCCTTTTTAGATTTCATCACCAAATTTAAATCTGTTTTTCTTTGTGAGGCCACCTGGTCCTGATAAGTGCGGCTGCATGTTGTTGCTGCAGCTTCTGTCTGGAAACAATGACGTACAGCAGCAGCGGTTTGAGAGAAAGGGAGGGATAAAGTGTCGGCGGCTGCATGAAACGAGATGAGATCACTGTGGAGGAACTAAAGACGCGACCTCATTTTATCTGTGAGCCACTCGGCCTGTTTTTATCACCGTGGTAACCTCATGTCATCCCCGTTGTTTTGTTTTCTCTCCTTGTGTTTGGGCTCAGGTGACGGGCGAGCCGCTGATCCGCCGCAGCGACGACAACGAGACGACGCTCCGCTCCCGGCTGGACGCCTACCACCGGCAGACGGCCCCGCTGGTGCAGTACTACAGCGCCAGGGGCCTGCACACGGCCATCGACGCCGCCCAGAAGCCCAACGTCGTCTTCGCCTCCATCTTAGCCGCCTTCTCCGCCGCCACGGACGTCCCGGCTCGCGCCACCGCCTGTAAAAAACAAATCTTTTTCTTTATTCTCTTTTTTTCCCTCCGCAAGGACGTTGTTCGTGAGTTTTAGTCTCAGAGTGGAAACGAGAAGGGACACTAGTCGTATTATTGGAAAATGGGGCGGAGCAGAATGATGGACACGATTGATCTTGTTTAAATTGATCATTTTTTTCCTTTTTCATCAGTTTTCTTTCTCATGTTCAGTATAAATCTTCTTTTCCATTCTTAACTTCTTCTTCCTCCTCTTGCTACGACTTTCCCCTCGAGTCCATTTCCACCGGATGTGTTTAATGTTCGTCTCTAATGCATGAATGAGACGTCTGCCCGCGGCCCTCTCACTGTGAGGCCGCAGTGCTAACCACCGTGCAGCCTGTTCCTAATACCATTTTGAAGATTTCCTAAAAAACTGATAAAAATATGTCTTGTACTTTTTGAGTTTTATCACTAACACACAGACAAACAGACAAAGGTGCGCTGGCAAAACCATAGCCTCCACACCTTGGTGGAGGTCAAAAAAATTGTGGCCAAACTCTTATGTTTCCTGTTTCTGTGCAGGTTGGTATTAACATCTCATTTCAAAGCCTTACAAGTGCTTGTTTCTGGTGTTAGCCATTTGTCCTGCAACAAAACATTAGTCATTAGCCTCTCAGTTAATGTGGTGAAATGATGGCCATTGTTCTAAATCTGTTGCAGGCTGTAAAACAATTGTTATGCTCCAAGTGGCTCAATGACATGGTTCTTCCACTGTGAGAGTCTCACAAAGCATTGGCTCAAATGGGAGCAAACAGACACAATGCATGGACTTTAATACAGGACATGCATTAACAGGCTCAGCAGTGAATAACAAGACATGCACCCAAAAGCACCTTGGTACAGGCTGACTATGGAAAGCCCTGCACATTTCCTTTGCATTAAACAGGCACACTCAGTAACACCATATTTGTTTAGCAGAATACAAAAGCCTCAACTCATGCTGTGAGGCAGCACAACTGCAGGCAGCGCTGCACAATAAGATTTGGGTCAAGTACTGAATGTTGTGCCGTCTGGCTGTGGAGTTGAGTTGTGGCTTTTTAACAGATTGGATTTGCCCCTTCATCTGCTCATGTACAGGCACTTACTGTAGTTCACATAATGCTGCGAGTGAGTAGAGTGGAGCATAAGCAGAGTGGGAAGTGATGGAGCTGGCCCTTGCCTTTTAGGAATGTTACTACTCTAAATAGATTGAAGCCACCATCAGCTTTTGGATGTCAAAACCTTTCATGGTCTACTACAATGTAAAGAATTCTGAGGAGACATGGAGATGTTTGGAATTTCATTGATCCACAAATGTCACTGTTGGGTTTTAAACAGACAACAAGAGGATTTGCTTTTCCTGAAATAAAAACACTTTATACCACCGCTGAAATTATTGGTTGCACTATTAGAGATTGGCTTTGCCCGCGAATCTTCCAGCGATAGATACGGTCCAATGAACTCAAACCAAACTGCCTCGTATTCCCTGAGGAATCAACAAATCCCTTTGAAAACTGTGGTTGGGAGTTACGTACCAACAAGCAGAACCCCCTACCAGAATGATCATACTGGACTTTCTGACCCAGTTGGTATCATACAGAGCACCCTTGTGCATTCCTTGCTATCTTTTTGTCTTAAAATACTGAAAAAACTCTTTAACTAATATTTCAGATTTGCTTTAAAAGTGTTTCATATTATTTTAAATATGAGATAATGTTAATCTCTTGGATCAGACCTTTCTTTTGATATGACTCATGAAGTTCTCAATTAAGATGAGATTAGAAAGTTAGGTGATTTTTTGCAGCTAAACTCTAGTCTATTCATGAGGCCTGCTGAAGATTTGTAGATTTAATGTAAGAAAGACAGACATCTTGCTTTGCTGTTAATCCATTTGTATGTAAATGTTTTTGCTAGTTATATCAAACAATCTCCAACAATATTTATCCTTTCTAAGCTAGATCTATTTAGGAAGCCCATTCAACTCAATTAAACTTTGAATTTGAACTCGGGTAACCTCCCAACCCAAACTAGGAAGCAGCCCCTGCTGGGGGTTTCTTCCAAAAGTATTCAAATACTAAGTTTTAATATACTCCATACTGCTATTTGAAGGCTGGAGTGTTATCTTCATGATTTTAATTGAAATGTTTTGCAAGAAAAATTATGTTTTTCAAGGTTTGCAGCAGTTGTGGTGTGCCAACTTGTTGTTATTCCAAACCCAACTGTATCTATGTTGTATCTGTTTGTTCACTGAAATAATGTGATTCTAAAACCAACAATATCATTTTGAGTGAAATGTTGATCAATAATGATTTACCATTGTAAACTAAACTAATAATACCATTTTCTGTCGGTACTCTGCAGGCTAGGCCAATGTGTCCCAGTCTGTCTGTAATGTATTAAAGTGGAGCTTGTTCTGACCTGGAGATGCACCTGTTCTCTATAAGTGTTTGGCTGGAACAGGAAGTTTTCTGTCTTCATTTTCTCAAGTGTCAGTCAAGCTCCTATTTCACTATACTATGTTGAACTTTGCCTGACTTCACTTCCCTTTTTATTCTGTGTTATTTTTACTCCCAATCTGTGATGAAGTTCTGCTTTGTAACGTTTGGCTGCATCAGTGCCGCTGCTCTCTGTCAGTTACTCCATGAAACTGTCGGCTGAAAGTCCAACTTTGTTTTTACTCCTATACCTTATCTTACTTATTTAAAAAAAATCACAAACTGGGTGCTGTTAGGAACATTTTAAATCTTTAATTTCTAAACTATTGAGGTTTTACCCTATACCTAATTTTCTAATGTGTGCATAAAAGTCTTCATCAGCACTAAAACAGTTATTTTAGTCCAACCATGCCCAAGCCAAAAGAGCATTTCCTCTTAATCATACCAGATCTTCTTTGATTTACAGCAGTTTTCATCTCCTCACACCACACAAGCCTGAAAACGGAGACCTAAACCTGTTTGTCTGCTAAATATTACACTAATAGGATCCCCAAACTGTCACACACACACTCGACACACTCAAACTCACTAATCGTTTCTGTAACTTCTCTCTGGCAGGACATCAAGTTTGTGCGATAGACTGTAATGCTATCTCCGCTGAGTAATAGATAAATCAATGCCACCATCTCTGTCCATCAAGCTGCTTCAGCTCCAGACTGATAAAGCAAGTGCTCATTGCTGCAGTTAACGATTAGCTCGCAATCCAGCTGGCAAAATTCATCCTATGTTGTTGTAATGTTGACAGGAAGGGGATCGATTTCTTGGGGGAAAGGAAAGGAAGGGAAAAAGAAAGGAGTTGAACATCTTTTATCCATTTCAGGACCTATATAATAATCAGTGACACTTGGATTAAGCAAGACATGATAACAGTGAAGAACACAGAAATGAGGATGATATAATGTAATTTACTGACCAATACCATGAACTGCTGCGTTTCATCTCTACTTCGCTTGATTTTAATTCAATCTTCTATCTTCTGATTCTCTTGCTACCTCTGACTCTGCACAGATGAGCTGCACTTATGCCAGAATTCAAACCAAGTCTTCAGGCTGTTTGGTGGGAGGTGGAACACACAAAGTGGGAGAAGAGGAGTACAGAGATAAACGGTGCAGCAGCACCTCCAAACTATGAAAAGCATTCTGCTCCTGTCTTGGCAGAAGCCGCTTGACTTCACACACACATAGGAGCCAAAGCAAGCTACCAGGAAGAAACCTCAGCAAATGAGACATGATTATCTTTGTACTCAGGAGATACATATAGAATAATTCAACTAGTGCTTTTCATATGATTCATTATCATCACTATTACATTATTCCACCTAAATCCTTCAGTTGATGCCAGTTGTCTTTCATGCATTTTATTCTTACACAACGCAGTTGCTACACGCTGCATTTCAGTTTCCTGGGAAACCAATCCTCACCTACTTCATGATACTGACTCTTTACAATGTGTTATCTAAAAACAGAACCAGTAATGCTCAATGTTGTTGCAAAAATTGTATAATAGGCTTTCTGAGGTAAAGGTACTGTGCGACAATTTGACAGATACTTCTGTTTTGTGGTAAAAATTGGAAAGCTTGGAGCCTTTTGGTTGTTATCTTGGTTTATCAGTGTAGTTTTTCTTGTACATCAGACCATGTGATGGCTATTAATATCACCCTCATGAATGTGTTTATTCTTACTTATTTGCTGCTTCACACAGCTCTCAGAATCTGTCTCATGATTAGCTTCACTGCTTCATGCATTTAGCAAACGAATGAGCCCATTCTTCATATTAAAGACAGCTGCCTAATTTTAAGCAGCGGGGTTTGTCAGAAGATAACCGATGTGGGCTAGATGCAAACATTCTCACTCACATTTAGCTTTCACTGCTGACACTACGTGTTGCATGTAGGTTTACAGGTCTGTGATTCTTTTTTTTAAGATTGGTGACTAATTTCTATTTATCTACTCATGAGTGACGAGTTAAAATGGTTTACTTTAAAAAAAAATCTGTTTTAACAGAAGAACTAACATTTTCAGAGACTGAATATTTCAGTACAGTGGAATATATTTAACTTCAGTACAGTAAGATCTTGAACTAAGAAATAAGCTATAAAGAGAAAAAATGATTGTGGCCCAGGCTGTAAATTTTTGGTAGTTAATATGACTAAGATTGTGCATGATGCTAAACCATTTGCTGAAAATGCTAATTTTGTGCTCCAGTTACTTAGCTGTACTAAAATGTGTGGTTTATATATGTTTAGTTACTGTAGCATTATGTTCAAGCTGCCTTAGCTATGTATTTTGTTTTGGTTTTTTATCTTTGCTAAAAACTTAGCAAAAAATCTGCATGTGGAAGAAAAAAGAAAAACATTCAATTTTGGTGTAAATCTGGAGATGTTTACTTGAAATTGTGAGTTGGAGTATCAGCTTCGGTGGATGACTCTGTTCCTCTGGGGTTGCTTTTAGCATTCGTGACCCAACTTATCAGCATCAGTGCCGCTGTCTTTTTGGTTGGTTTGAATAGAAAATAAGCTCCTTTGATGTTTTCAAGAAACCTTTTTATCATTCTACCAAAGAGCTATAAACCTTAGTGTTTCCCCCCCGCCTGACCCTCTTGTACTCCAAGCCCAACTCTGTGGCGACAGAGACAAACTTTGCTATTGATCTGCCAAAAACCGCCCTTGTTTTTCTCATATCCCACAGGAGAATTAAAGCAGGATAAAAAAAGCTTGTTTCTGCCGTCCTCCTTGTTCCGTTTCTTTGTCCTCGCTGCACCGCTGCCCTAGACTGCCCTGCAGTAATACGGAACTTTGACACATGCACCATTTTTGTTACTCTCTGTTCCTTTTTCTGTTTGTGTGTTTGCAGCTGTAATGTGCAGGGCATGAGTCTTTTACAATATATTCAATATCACACCACGGGGCTTCACAACCCCGACAACTCTAACGATGCAGAGAGAAGGAGAGAGATGGTGGGATGCAAAGGGATATGGCACCAAACTATCAGTGCAGAGTAAACCCATTTGTCTTCCTCTTCCCATATTTGCAACAGTCCCTAGAGCCTATAAAACCTACCACACATTCAAAATATACATCCACACTCCAAAAGAAATATTATAGGTTCCGTTTTACGCTGCACATCCCACAGTACTTAAATGTTCAAAAATTTGAGACAATCAGCTCTCTCCTCAATCTACGTTCCAATTACCAAACCATAAGGGCTGAAAGATTTGGACCATCTGTGTTTCCATACATATTTATCATCCTGTAAGATCCGAGTGCACGGTGATAATGTCCCTGCAGAGCCATTTGCAACCATTTAAAGTTGATTTCAGAGAGACTGAGTAATATGATGAGAATCAATATCAAGATATCAATATCAATATTTTTACACTACTGGTGCAGTATTTCACAAACTGGGAATATATTATGTAAAATGAAAATACAAAGTGGAGCCAAAGCACCCCTAAAGGAAATTTTCGACGTCTTGCTAATGGCTTATTTTGTCATGGCAAAGAAAGTGACACAGTTTTCACATCTTTACATTTAAAGCAGCAGTCAAGTTGCTGACAGGCAACAAGACTGAACTTACAATTTAAAAAAAAGATAAGTATCATGTCAGACACATAAAAGTTAGTGTTATTATCTACTACCTCACAAAACAAAAAGTGCGGAAGCATTTATTTAGTCGTTTTAAAGGTTTTCCTCCAAAATCAAAACAAAAAAATCTAAATCAAAACTCTTCAATAAGCGTAGTTTGGAATTATCTGGTAGCTTGTGATGAAGCTGGTGATTGCACACAGTTACAGTAAAACTCATGTCATCCTTTTGTTCAAACATCTAAGAAAAACCAAAGCTATTTCTAAAAGAAAATGAAAAAATAAAACAAAGGTCTGCTGTTGACAATATGTATGCCTCATTCATTTTAGCCTACCTCAGAAATGTGGTGATGCAGGTATCCTAGAAAAGATGACTACACGCAGACTGTAGTTATGAAGGATCATTGGGTGACAAAAACACAGCAATTCCTATTTTCTTTCTTTGCACCAATGAAAATCTATTTTTGATGCCACTTAATTTTATTTAATCATTATTAGGAGAAAAAGATTTTCTGAGTCAAACAATATGACCATCATTAAAAGGTTTCCTTTAAGCTCAAATACTTGAAGTGTAACTTTTAATTAGTTGGCAATGTACTATCGATTTGATCCATAAGCAGAATGAGATCAGTTCCAACTAAGACAAACTTAAATCGCAGGATTAAGTGGATTGCTGCTTAGTACACATGGACATCGTTTGTGAGCTGATTTGCGATCGTACAACAGGCAGGACAACTGAGGGGAAATGTGTGCTAATATTTGCCTGGTTGTCCACTGATCCATGTGGATGAGTGCTGCTGAGGCTTTGTAGATTAGGTGGCCTTTTGTCAGGGCTCAGTGGAAATCAGGAGGATACACTCACATCACACCATCTTAACTGGTTTCCATTTAGAGAGGGAATAAATCTCCATGACATGAACCTGAGTAATAAAGGTTTTAAAACATTGCAAAGGAGCTGTGTGATTAACAGTGGCTCCCAGACAGTGCTGGGTAACTAATCCAAATACAATTAGCATTAATCAATATTAGAGTTGAAGATCTTTAGCTGCGTTGTGAGACCTGGGGCCTATACTACGAAGCCAGGTTAACCTACCCGGGATTTCTCTCTGTTACCTGGGTTGACTTAACTAGACATCCGCGATCTTGATTTACGGTACTACGAAGCTGGTTATTAACTTGGTAACTCAACCTGGAGTTTCCCTGTCTGGATCAGCGCGCGTTCACATAAAAGGGGCGGAGACTGCAGCGTCTGACCAATCAGCGAGGGGATTCCTTGCAGGCTGCGGGGCGTGCTTAAAGAGCAGACAATTATTCCCCAGAAACATAAAGAATTTAAACACAGTATGAGGCCAAAAAAAACCCATGTTGTTACTGCTTCAGATTCAGTCAGCAGGAATTTCAGATTTTATTAATGTACAAATTTATCAGATTAGGCCTCATTATTATTTCATCGGACAATCTAAACGTAGGCTACAGCACCCTGATCACTTTATTACCATCAGACGTTTCGGACAGCTTCCTCCCTTTCCTTTATATTTCTTCTGTGTGACTGTTACCGACATGAATAAAGTTATGGGCAGATTTCGATTAAATTTTAA
>JAVQJG010027438.1:0-33775 GCA_036024015.1 Craterocephalus amniculus
TGAAAAGTTTGATGGTTCTAAGTCAACTTTAGTACATTTTAAAAAATTATTAGCTAGTTACTTTTCTAAGTTTTGTTTTACGTTTAGTTTTCACGTTAGATGACTACTTTAGTTCATAAAAACCTAGAATCTAAGTTCTTTTCTGAAAAAAAAGGTCTTATTCACATGTGCCACCCTTTTCTGAGGATGTGCCAATGCCTTGCCCCCCTGTGAAAACATTTCTAGACACGCCACTGCCTAATAATATACTTGGCTGCTTGGCTGTATTATATATAGCCAGTTTAAAGGACTGCCTGACTACGTTTAATTTAAAATCCCAGATTTTTTAATGAAACAAAATTTTTAAAAATTGAACCTGAAACATGCACTTCTGACATATGGTAAAGAAATTTGTGTTTGGTAAATGATTTCTTACCTTTTGATAATACTAATTGGGGTTGTCTTGTACAGTACATCTTGGAAAGATTGATTAATTACCTTTAAACTGTACAGCTGTAACTTCTAAAGCTCAAACATTTTTGGAATGTGCAAATTTGTAAATGTGTAATTAAATTTCTGTACAGCACTGTGGAACAAATGGCTGAAAATCAGGAAGACAGTCCACCTCCTAATGTGCCACAAGCTGAACAGGTTTGTCAAATTTTTCTTTCTTTTTTGTCATATTAAAAATCCCATCCTAACATTTCAAACATTTTAAGCAATTACTATTTGACTTGGTTAAGTAGGTTTATATGAAATATTTGGGTCATTATCAATTTGCCTAGAGTAGATGGCACTCTGTCACGAAAAGTGAGGAGAAATGTTCTGACAGAGGAGCTGAGTTAGCAGCTGTTCAAAGCATTGGCAGAAGATGGAACTTTAAAAATGTGTCATTTTAGTCTTGGGTGTTTACATTGAAATTTTATATTGTCAACAGAGGAAAGTTCGCGCATATGTGCGCAATCCTCTGTACAAGCATGCCCTGCACTGGTTGAAAAAATATGTTCTAAGAAAGCAACCGTCTGATGTGAAAATTAACTTAAGTAAAAATTTGCATTACACAGTTTGTCAGATTTCATAAACTGCTGGGAGTTTTCTGTTATTTCATATCAAAGACATGTGATATGAATACCTGAGATTCTCTGTTTCTTGTCTTTCTCTCTTATAGGAAGAGGAGCAGCATGAAGTCCATTCTTTTGAGTGGCACTTAGCTAAGCAGCGCCCCATTGCTGTAACCTGCAATAAAGCTGGAACTGTTGTGGACTCGCTGATGAAAAGTGCACAGTTTAAAGAAGTTAATCGTAGGTATGGCGATAAAGAGCTTGTTATTCTAAGAGATGGAAAAGCTATAAGTTCACACTTTCCATGTGTTTTACTCAAAAGCAAAGGGTGTCTGACTGTGAGGTTTGTGAAAGCTGTCGATGATCCAAAGAGACGGTCTACAGTTCCAGTCAGTTGCAGAAAAAAGGCATCTTGTGATTTGGTGACGTTCCATGTTTTGGCAAAAGGGGGTAAAAACATTGTTAGAATCATGAAAAATCCCGTATTCCAAGGAAAGCATGAAATTACTGTATATGCATACAAAGGGGAAAATGTGAAACAAGCTCTTAGAAGAGATGGACGTTTTCAAAACGTCATATTTAAAAAGAACTGTGCGCTCTCTGACAGAATCACTGAAGTAACAACTGAAATGTCCAGTCTCGTCGATGAGATTGATGATCAGACTTTCCAGATTATAATGCTGAATAAGGCAAATCCACCAGAAAGTCAGCCTGGCAGTCTGGATGATGCCTATGTTGTGCCAAATGAAACCGAGACTCGGTCTGATTCAGAAAATGGCAACATACAGATAACTGAAGCAGAGCTTAATGAGAACATGAAACCAGAGAAAAAACTGCAGAAAATATCCGATTCAAGACGGGTGCTGGACCATTTATCCTCTCAGTTCACTTATTGTGTGAAAAGCCGAAAAACCCAATCCCGTAAGCTTTCCCGTGTCCAGAATCTGTTCCGTGTGGAGTTTGGACAGAAAGAGCAGATGTGCAGAAAAGTGAAAACCATGAAGAAACTGATGGCGCTCAGTGGTTCTGTTTGTCAGGTCAGAGTAAATGGGAGGCCCATGGGAACCGGCTTTCTTTTGTTTTCCAAGTATATTCTGACAAACTTTCACGTTATTCGAAATGCTTACAATGAGGAGCGGGTCAAGCTTGTTGAGAACGTTTCTGCTCATTTCTCATATGAAAGTATTGATCAGACTGATGGAGGGTTTGTTGTGAACGAGCTTGTTGGCTGTGATTACTGTCCTGTTGTATCTGGGCGTGACTGGGCATTGCTGAGGCTCAGTGCTGAGACAATGCCTGATGGTCTGTTAAAAAACTTTGGCCTCCTTCCCCAACACGGTGGGATCTGCATCATTGGGCATCCTGGAGATGGTGTGAAAAAAATAGATCCATGTTTGATTGTTCCCGTTCAAAACCGCAGACATGTGCTAGACAGGCATTACAATGAAAATAAAGACCATGTCCAGTTGATTACTTCCTCTTTTTTTCAGACTGTGGCTGACTTTATTGAACAAAACAAGGCTCTGGCTTATGAGTCTTGTTTTTTTTGGGGCTCATCGGGCTCTCCCGTTTTCGATGTAGATTGCAAGGTTGTTGCCATGCATACTGGTGGATATACCTACTGTGGAAAAAACGGTGAACCTGAGAGTGTGATAGAATATGGCCAGTCTTTGACCGACATATTGGAGAACCTTATTGTCCAGCTGGTGGAAAGAGAAAGATGGGATGTGTTGCATGAGTATCTTGCTTGCAGTTACTCTCAGCACCACATTATTATGGATGGTGTGAAGAAGCTGGTTGAGAGCAGGAATCTCAGAACATTTAAAGAAGCGTTAAAAGGTGTCAGCGAAGTGAGTTTAAAGAAATTCTCGGAGTTTTTCTCTCTGAAAGATGAACAGGTCCCCATGGATTTGGATTGGATTGACTGGTCGTAAGGGGGGAGGAGCCTATCACAGCATGCCAGAGGGAGAGTATACCTGAACAGGTTGCCAGTCCATCACAAGGCCAAAAATTGACAAGCGCTCACACTTTTCTTTGTTTTTTAATTTCATTATCAAGGTAAATATCTGATAATCAACATTTTTACTCAGTCATTTGTCTCATTTTTTTCTGTAAATAATTTCATTGTGAATTTTCATGCTGAAAACATAAAAAACTGTCCAAACATCTGTTGTATCTGATATAACTGGATGTGGTGCACACACCTGATAGCGCTGTGATAACCAGTGTGTAATGTCTTCCTACTTATTGTATGGATGCTGTATTTCTCTGTGAAATCTGAAAGATCTTATTATTGGTACTGTTTTTAATGATTGTAAAATGAAGATGTTAGGATTACCCGATTATTAAGGATGTCAGAGTTTGTGGGTGTGTAGCTCTCTGTCTGATGGAAGACGGAGGTAGAGAAGATCATTCCTTCCAGCAGCCATCAGACTGAAGAACAAAGCCCTAAATTAATATTGCTTTTATTATTTTTATTATTATTTTATTATTGTAAAACATTTCCCTCTTGGATTAAGAATTTTTTCATTTCATTCGATTGAGACGGAAGCTGAGATTCGGAGGACTACCTGAGGGTGGCTGGGTTTTTTGTCTGGGGGCTGAACTGTTGTCAGCAGCTACTTTCTATGTACTGTAAATATTTTTCCAGGGATGGACTTGGTGGCAAATTCAGAATTGGGGAGCATAAAACGCAATAAAAACCCCACCAGTTAAAAGATTACCAGGTTTTTTTTCTTCATGCCGGTGATGCCTGAACCCTGTCCCTGGGAAGTGGAGTGGTGTGTGAGTTGATGGCCACTTGCACTGTTTTGGTTATTGATATTTCATGTTGAATGTGTCATACCAGGAAAGGGACTTGTGGTTGTATTAAGCCTGTGGGCTATTTAAAGTTTGTATTGCAAACTCTTAATGTGTACTGTGTGGAAATGTGGGAATTTCAAGGGGATTTATAAGTTTTGTGATTCTGTTTGTGAACTGCAAATATATTCCATTAAATAATTATTGCAAAGAATAAAACTGGATGTCTGTTGTGTATTATTTTCATTCAATATGATTGTATAGCTCATAGCACTAAATTCATCAAAAACGTGTGTATTGATATAGATTATGGAACATTATGTGTTTGGGGGTATTTAAATTGTTCACTGATGTTTCTTGGTCTTGGTAGCAGTTTTTGCTGTAAAGTGACTAGAAACTGACCATCTGTTATTCTACACCATTACAGCTTTGAAAATGTATTGCTCATTGATTTTAAAATTTTATTATTCAGCCAATCTAAGTGGTAGCTCCTGCTTTCCTTAGCTCTATTAATTTTTTAATGTACAACTTGTTTGGGCTAGTCTGTAGTGACTTTAATTGAACATCAGGAGGAGCTATTTTATTGGCCTAAAACTTATCAATGTTTTTCATTTGGATGGAAATAATTTTGTCGTATAATGATCAAATGGGGGAGGGGATGCAATATAAGCAGAGCAGACGGGTTTGTGTTGATTTGAATCGCCTGAACTTTTTTTTTATTTGGCGGAACGTGTGACACGTTTTACAGTTTCCACACGGACCGTTTAGGGACGGACCAAACCACCAGGCGCGATGGAAGTGTGAGTTTTTCCTATCACATTTTCTTAATCATTGTTTTATAGCTGAAGTTGAAACTGTTGGACAGTTCATATGAAATGTATCAATAAACTGTGCTTAAACGTGGCGGGCTGCGTTGCTGCTTAGGATTTTCTTATCCACGAGTGTAGTGACGGACGGTACATCAATGTCTGTACGAGAGAGAAAAAACAGTACGTTTATCTAGATCTTTCTTTTTAGTCTATGATCTAGATATTGGTATATAAAAAGATATCCTCTTAAAACGGGGTCAGTCTATTTTCTTTATTTTAGATTTTTTTATTTGTGTGGATTTAATGTAGTTAAATTCTACGCTGATTTACAGTAGGCTACTTATGTTTTGGTTCTTGCTTGTATTGATTTTTTTTGGCACATGATGGTTGATAAACGTTTCTCTCAATTCAAATTAGTACTTTTATTTTCCTTATTGAGCAATTAAAGCTGTAGACACCTTACCTTTATGAAAATTATAAAACAGTTTTCACAGTGATCAAGGAAACAGTGTTTACTTCTAACATTACAGTGAAATATTTCCACACCTTGTTCGAGTGATTTTTGACATTCCCAAAAATGTTAATTGCAATTTAACCTCAGTTAAATAAGTTAAACCTTAGTCGTGTACTGACATTGATTAAAAACTAACTCAACTTATATACATTTTTAGGCACTTAAGTTATTTAATACTGAAATGAACTTTTGAGTTTAAAACTGGTCTCTTGTTTTTAGGAAAAATGCACACGCTGCCATGCTCAGTAACTTTGAGGTAAGGTCATGTTTTATATCTCTTTACTGCCTTTTTTGCTTCTTAGTTACAAGTTTGATTTATTTTGTTTCTATGTATGTGTTTCTCAGGTATTCAAACTCCTCACAGACCTGAAGCAACAGAGGAAAGAGATTGTGAGGAACAAACACAGCATGGGACAGCAGAACCTCAACACCATCATGTATGAGGTGGGCACATCCTGTCTTCCTCTCCATTTACCTCTGTCAGACATTTAGTACATTTATGAATACGTTCTCGTCTGCATTTTCAGACGCTGAAGTATCTGTCAAACACACAATGCAGCAGACAGAGCCCTGAGATTGTCAAGGAGTTCCTTACCACCATGATGCCTCACAAACTCACAAAGTCAGTAAAATCTCACAATTTCCCCACAGGACTTTCTCTGGATTTTGTGGCATACATGAACCCTCCATCCTTTAGATGAGCACTGTTCGTAAACGTAAACTTTCATCCTTCCCAACTTAGGGCAGAAAAACTGCAGCTACTAAACCACCGGCCACAGACTGCAGTGGAAATTCAGCTAGTGAGTCTTTTTTTTTACTGTCTGTGATTGTTTGTATTATTCTGCTTTGCCTGTTTGAATAATGTTGTATTTGTCGGAAACACCTCATTGGATCTTATGTGCTTTGTAACTTTATAGCTGCATTTTGTTGTAATTTAAAGGTTGCATCATAAATATGTGGGACAGTTTGAGCCCTGGGCCGCTCTTGGTTGTGTTAGTTTTGCTGGTGATTCTTTAGCTTTGCTGTTTGAAGAATCTGAATGGAAAGTGGACAAAGATCTGCTTTGTGATGGGGTGAAACTGCTATCTCATTCACTTAAACACAGGTATTTTTCAAAATGGTTTTCCTTCCTGACAGGGTTTTAGTCCAACCAGGAGCAAAACAAATAAGTGTGAATCTAGCCCCTGCTTCTGAAGACATGATTGTCAGTCAGAAGGCTGGGGGGGGGGGTCGCTTTTTTGTAGCATTTTTTTCAGTTTTTTCATTTTGATGCCAGTAATTTAATGTAATCAGTAATTAACTGTATATTTATTTGCAAATGTGTCATTTAGTTGTGTTCAAACTGAATCCGACCTTGTCATCAGCCTGTACAGCCAATGTCAGACTCATTTCAGTTCAAGGACCACAGAAAATATGATCTTGAGGACCAGGCCAGTAAAATAATAGCACATTAACCTATAAAATTCACATTTTTTCCCCCTTTGTTTTAGTGCAGAGACTTACAAATACATTATCAACATGTTTATATTTAAGTGAAAACAAATTGTGAACAACCTGACATTTTTTGAGAAAAAAAGTGCAGTTTTTCAACAATATCTTTGATTCAGTCGATCATTTCCTCGTGAATCTCAAAGGATTTACAAAATAAAACATCTATTCACTGGCATCTAGAACTGAAAAATTCAGTATTTAATTTTTTATCATTAGAGTATCATGTCGAGCTGGAGGGTAATTTAAATGTACATACATCTCCACATCTGTGGAGTAATCCTGACCAAGTGAACCAACTCACCTCATAAGTGCCCAGAAAGGCGCGTTCAAATAAAATGTATTATTATTATTATTATTATAACACAAACCGAAGCAAGATTTGTTAAATAAGACAGATTTCGCATTTATCAAATTCATCCCATGGACCAGATTGGACCATCTACTGGGCTGGTTTGGGTCGTACATTCACACCTCCTCTAGTTTGGCAAACTTTAGCCAACTGTTGGTGTTGTATTTCCAGTTTTCATGGACACTTAAATGATGGCTTGACCCTTTTTGTAAACTTTAGCATGCAGTTAGATGATAGCTGGATAACATTTTCCCTGTGAAACATTAAATTAGCTAAATAGAATATCACACGACATCAGCAGGGTGCCTAAATCAATTGTATTATAAAGGACAATGCTAATTATGACTTTAATGTTTTTGTGTTCAGATGGTAGAAGAAAGTGAGGAGCGGCTATCAGAGGAGCAGATTGAGGAGCTCATCCAGACAGTTGCAGATGTCCTTCCGGGCGACCCGGAGCAAGAAAACGCTGCACCAGCAGATGTAGAGATGGATGAAGGAAGTGAACAGTCATGACACAGTGACACAGGCCAAAACTGACCCGGATGCAGAGCTCTGGAGAATTAGGCGGAACATACTGCAAAACTAGACAGATGTCACCTCTGAAGCATAGAAGAAGCATGTTTTTCAGAAGGACCCAGTCATTTACAGTCACTTATTAATAAACCGGATGGACCAAGAGTTGATCTAAAAAAAAAATAAGAATGTTTCTGTCTCTTTAAGTGGTCAGCCATCAGGAAGTTAACAGCTCAACATCTGCTTTTAAGAAGGCATGTAAATGGTTTCTGTCACGGTTCAGGAACAAAACACTTTGCTCATTTAGTTTTTTCTAAATTCATTTATTTTATAAATAGTTGGAAGAGAATACTTTCCCATAATCATTAATGTCAGGCAAAGATATTTGCACTGGTTTGTTTCTGAAACCACTCAGATGTTCACACAGATTCCACCCAGCAGGGTTTGTACACACACAGTCCTCTGCTATCAGCTCAGGATCAACTTGTTTTTGAGCTGCGGTGTCTAAGAGGAGGAAGGATGTGCTGGTTAGACTTTGTGTACCTTTCTGTTTTTGGTTTCCTGTTAGAGTATCACATGAGTTTCCTGTACCTACCGATCATATTGTAAAATTGGGATACAAGAGCAAAGTGATTGTCTTAGACCAGCACAATGAAAAAGACACACCAATGCTCATGTTTTCATCTAAACACAGGAACTGACGTCCCTCTAATATCTTTTTAAATAGTGAATAATCATTATAATTTGAAGAGAGTATAAACTGACGTAAGGAGCTTACTGATCTTCCCATGTACTCCTGCACAAAGCTGCTTACGTACCATCACAACCTGTTTTTCTTCTTTTTTTTTTTTCTTTTTTTATTGCAATGTACCCATATATTCAGTCTAAACTGGTACAATTTAAAAAAAGAAAAATGCATGCAAATATGTTCTGTCTTTACAAGGAAATCCCCAAATAAGCTCTGGTGCTTCCATTTAGCTTCAGAAACCACATAATAAGTTAAATGAGGCCCATCTTTGTGCGAAATAATCGCACACGATCACACACACCTGTTCCAAAAGGTCCAAGTCAGCAACTCTACGAAACGATCGACACGCCAAGCGAGTGACACCATTAACTATAGGGAGTGCCCCGAAAACGTCAGGAACAAAGAGAAGTACAAGTCAGGTTTTTTTTTTTTTTTTATAGTATCTGAAACTTAAAAAAACCCAGTAGATATGCATTAAAACCATCATCTCAACAACAAACCTCCCAAAACCAAGGGCTTTTCACCTTAACTTGGCTATGAAAACAAAGTAACCCAGAAGAAGCTGGAACGCTCTGTGGCAGAAACAACTATCTGTCCGTGAGACTGCTATTAACTGGGCATAATGGAGGAGTGGGGGAGGCAAAAGCTTTTGCAAACAAAAAGAAAATAAAGCTCATTTAGAGGTCTCTGAAAGTCACCTGGGAGACCAAGATGTGGAAAAAAGTCCGAACTGTGTCGTCACAGTGAAGCATAGTGGTGGTAGCATCATGCTAATGTTTAATTGACGGGGACTGGAGACTTATCAGAACTGAAGATGATGCTAAATACAATAAAATATAAGGAATTCTTGAAAAACTTTTTTTTTGTCTGTCAGAGGTGTTAGTGTTGAATTGAGATTCACCTTATCGTAGAACCATGTTTCTGAGCACACTGCCAAAGTAGTTCAAAGGAAACCGTTGAAATGTGTTAAAATGGCCTTGGTAAAGCCCAGACCTTAATCCTACTGAGATTCTGTGGTGAGACTTCAACTACGTGCAGAACCTGGAGCAGTTTTCTGTAAAAACGGACAAAAGTCCGAGAGGCATAGCTGATGTGATTTGCATTTGTAAATGCTTCAAAAGTTGATATAAAGCATTTATAAAGTTTTTCATGTTGTCTTTTTTGTTTGCATCACATTAACGGACCATTTAAAAATATAGTTTTTAGTTCAGGATAGTAAATAGGAAAGATGCCATGGGGATGAAAAGAAGTTGTTTTCACCAGTTGAAGTATAATCGTGGATTTGGAGCTGCATACTTTACATAGCAAACACATCAATCCAACTCAAATGATGAGCTGAAAACAACACAGATGTAGCAGCAAATTAGAAAAACTGTAGTTTATTTTTCTTAATGAATAAGTCAACTCTTATTATTGCTCTCTTACTTCTGAAGTGCTTTAGTGCAGCTTTAGGGCTGTAATCATATATAAGTGGATGAGACTGTTCAGTGAGATCAACAAAGGTCACAATGAGAAAGCCAAAGGTTGTGTACAGTGTCGGAGTTGGGATATTGTCCCTCACTTTTGATGCATTGCTTTTTTTTATTCATTTATTTGATTAATTAAATTTATTGCTAGATAGGTTGTACTTTTACATATGTGGAGAAAAGGAAGTGAACAGCCTTTGTGACATTTAAAACCGGGAGTTCAACCTGACGCTACCTTACTAAGCCTTAATCCTACTTCATAGTACCGTATCAGAAAACTGCACATTTCACAAAGCACAACTAACTAACTGAGGATGTAAAATGTGTATCAATAATATATGTATACAGTACATACTTTTTTTAATCACATCACACAAATAGAACAAAATTATTTCACAAGCTTTGTAAACTCTGTTTGAAATAGTCTTTTCTGAAATGTAATTTTATGGTTGCTGTGTTTTGCAGTGCAGTTGAGATGCAAGGTTGTCAATTGCACAAACGCATGAAGCACTGGTTCCCAACCTCTTTTCCTTAAGGACACCGTTCATGTGTCTACCGATACCCATGGACCCCGTTTTCCACTCTCTGTTGAAACTGTATTATGCTTTCATTCTTATCACAAATGATGCATGCTGACAGAGTCCTTATATGCCCTTTAAAAAACTAAATGTAACCAAATTTATCTAAAAAAAACAACAAAAAACTTAAGAAATACAATTTGTTTCTCCGTTTTGGGGGACCTCTTGTTGTCAGACCATGACAGGATGCCTTGCAGGTCATTTTTGCCCGGTGGCCTCAGTAGTAGTAGTAGTACTATTTCAGACTCAGTGCATTAACATACAGCTATATGGAAGAAATGTGGGCTTGGTATTGACTTGGCATTGTATGTAATTACCCTGCCTTTTATCAGGACTGAAAACATGACATAAATCAAGAAAAGAGGATATGCACTGTACAGTGCAGTAACATACATATATAAATATACATAATGGGGTTAAGATGTTACACTGAGTTGATGTAAATAAAAAGCCATTATTCCCTCGTGTCAGCACTTAATATTTTAAATGAACTTGTTTCATTAATTTTTTATTGTTTTCATTATTTATCCATAAAATTCAGCAGTTATTAATGTTTAATTTACTGCATTTGGACAGGCATATTGATGTACTTTGGTCATGTTTGCTCTTCCTCAAAGGCTTCAATATATGAGGGTTCTTGCAACTTTAAAAAGCCACCAAAATCCTTTGCTAATGAAAAGATGGGTAAATCAAATGAGGCGGCTTTAACCTCCACTAAATCCCACACTGTGATTAAATTTCCCCGGTGGGCTTTTACTGAGAGCATACCAATCGATGTGGTAAAGTAATTTTAGCCTAGAGTGTTTGTTTTCTTTCTTTGCATGTGTGGTGGGGATGTAGGTGCGATCGGGGGGAATAATAGCGGCGAAATTGCCCTTTAACACTTCCACCAATAGGAATCGCCCAGGCAGATGCGTTGCAGAATACAGTACAGCTGTTGACCAATCAGCGGCCAGCTTTCTCTGCCTGGTTGCGCTCGTGTCCTCTTTTTTTTCTTGCTCTCTCTCAGCGGTAGAAGCTCCTGCACTTCTCGGTCCAAAGTTACGGTGGAATCAGTAGATAAACGTTGTATAACTGTGTTTATTTCGGTTGCTACACTGCAGGAGATAAAATGGCTGCGGACCACCTCTGAATAAGAAGAAGAAAGAAACGATGCGTGTGTGACCGCACGTTTCAGTCTTTTCAGTCAAGGTTCCTCTCTTGTTTTTTTCCCTCTTTCTCTTGGATTTCGGCTTCCGACGCTGGTGAGTTTGCAACACAAATGACAATTTCACAACGCGGTTAAGCTACTTAATCTTACACCAAATTAATCCCCTCATGGCAGCCAAACACGCTTAAATTGTCCGCGGACGCGCCGTGTCGCGGTGAGGCTGAGCCGGAGGTGGCCGTGGGGCTGTCACGGCATATTTGCTAGCAGGTCATTTACCTGCTGGTCGCCTGCCTCCGGTGGATTTTCTTTCCGCAGGCGGGATGAAGCGTCAGCCATGCCAGATGTTCATGACTGCTGGGCCTGCGTCCTGCTACCGCATGATAATCCTGTTTATACGGATAAACAACGATGATAGGTTTTACTTTAATATAACACCCACCTGGATCACCGCGTATTTGGGCAGCGAAAGGAAGGGAAAAGGGAAATAAATTATTTATTGTGAAGAAGTTGGAGTATCCACATTTTTAATACCAAAGTAAACACGCACCAAGGGAGGAAAGTAGCGCGTACAGTAATACACGATAGGAGGTAATTACTTAATTAAAAAAGGGAATAAACGATGGTTAAACAACCTGATCTGAATTAAAACAAGAAGCTCATTTCACCTGGCGGAAATTCAGAACTCCCTGCAGCTTTATATTAAATAAGACAAATAGTTTTATTTCACTGAGAAACTACTATGCACCATTCTTTAAAAGACAGGGATGGTTCGTGCATAAATACTTGCTTGCCATTACATACTAATTTACTTACCCTTCACACCTTGTTGTTGACAGGAAGTCATGGGTTTTTTATCGTTACCCTCAAGCGAATCGAGATTGTGATCAAAGATGCATATTTCATGCTTATTATAAACTTGTTTGACAGCTCCTGTGAGTGAACATGGTGGCCTTTTCAAGGTTTGTTTGTGTATTTATCTGAGAAGGCATGCAGTGATAATCTGCTCTGTAACTCCCTTTTTCCTTATTTACTTGTAGTGGCGCCTCTTAGTGCAGATAGGCTATCTTTGTCCCATTTGTCTACATTTTTAAACGTATTTCTCTGATATTTGTGCTGTATAGTGAAGGTATTGTGTGTTTGTGTCACTTTAATTATTAAAAGTAAACTCGGGTCCTCTTTTGAGAAATGGTTTTGTACTTTATTTGGTAAAATAATATTAATGTTACCAGATTGAAATATCAAGATCTACTTGAGTAAATAAAACCCAATTGTGCATTGAAACCATAAATAAAACTAAACCATAGTAAGTAATTAAAGAAACATGATCCACAACTGTCTTTTTAATTGATTTATGGAACAATTTATGTTAAACATCTCTTGTTTCTTGCTGCTTAGCTTACAGATAAACTTAAGTATGCTTGGATTTTAAACTTAAAAATTTAAATCCCTTCATCTGGATGATCTCTATCAGGTTAAATCTCTTAGGGGGGGGGGGCTAGTATAGCTGATTTTGCAATTGCCTGCAAGTTCCAAGTGGCTTAATCTCCACATCAAAATGCATAAGAGTTACTCTACATGTAAGTAGACTTAAGTAACAGCCTGGCTTAAGGCAGGACCTTTGTATCTTAGCCAGGTCCAGATGTCTTTACATGAAGCTATTTTTTTTCTTTTTACTCTGATCATCAGATATACTATTCAGGCAGACTACTCCAGCCTGAGCAGGGTAGGGCTCCCCACATGGCATCCACATGTGAGGCTCCCTCTACGGTCGGTATGAGCAGGAAACCCACAAAGAAATAGTCAACTTTCAGATTTATTCAAAAAGTAAACCTTATATCTATCAACCTTTTTAATATTTATTTAAAATCTGCACTTGACTGATTTGACTTTTTACAAGCCTTTTTGTTGAGTATACTATATACTCAACATGTCAATGAGAGGAAGTGTGTGAGGCGTTAAACGTATGAAACCGTCCACATTTCACAAGAGAAATGTGGAAGTAGTAGAATGTCTCACTTGGTCAATAATATGAGCCTTAAGTATTGCACAGCATTTCAGTGTGACAGAAGCTGTCAGAGAGAATACAAACATGCTAGAGCTGTAATTAGTAGCTCCAGATATGTTGCCTGTGTGCATGCTGCAGTGAACTTTGATATGGCTGAACAGTCAGTGGCTCCCCAGAGGAAAAATGCTAAATAGCTGCTTTGTGATCTGAAACTGGATGCATTTCAGCCCCTGTGAAAGTGTGTGCAAGTGTTCTTGGCAAAACATCGTTTTCCATCCCTCCGTACTGGCCTGTCTTGACTGACTAATGCTGGACAGTGGCTAACACTTGGAGCTTTGAAATAGAAATTTAAAGTCTGATCATTTCTGCTTTTTATTTCTCAGGAAGTTGGCAAATTAGGAAAAACACCCTCTCTTACCACAATGCAGTGTAAAGAAAAAAATGGTGTTTTTTATTTGGTAACAGGTGATATAAACTCATTCTGTTGCAGCTTTTATTAGATTGTTAGACAAGATGCGATTCTTTGTCATTGTAAAAAAGATGAATACATTTTATTGACTCTTAATTAACAAATGGGTTGTTTTTAAATAAATAGGAAGGAGAGAGGTTTGTAATGGAGGCAACCCAACAGTATGTCTGCAGACCTACAGAGCTGCTGTGTCAGACCTGCACTTCCAGACCCTGTGGAGATCAATCGTCTCATTTTGAAGAAGCTAAAAGTCTCTTCTTAGAACAGCTTTGAACATTTTTATCAGCATAAATTCTAAGAGTTAAAAGGTAGGGCTGGGCGATATGGCCAAAAAATAAAATCTCAGATTTTTTAAAACCAAATCCGATTTTCTTTAATCTTCCTGAATTTTTCTTTAAAACAGATCACAAATATTAGATTTTATGGGAAAACATACTTTTATTTCAATCACCCATTCAGGAAGCTGACCTAAATTCAAAGTGCAGATATTTTAAGTTGTGAAACAAACTTGTAAAACAAGCTGGCAGGCCCTGTAAACAAGGAAAATATAACTTTCACGCATACAGTTGTACAGATGAGGGAAGGCAACGTCTGCAAAATATTTCCGGCTAAGAAAATCTCGATTTTCCAAAAATTGAATCCTTATTAATAGCAAATTCGATTTATCGATAAAATCGATTTATTGCCCAGCCCTATTAAAAGGTTTGGTTCTTCAAATTTCCAACACTTTTGCTTATTACACCAAACTACTAAATACTTACTGATTAAAAGTTAGTTTGATTTAAATTTGTTTTCCTTAAATAAATAAATGAGACATGTAGTTTACAAACCTAAAGTTAAAAAAATGATTAAAATAATAAAACAGGAACACTTTTTCTTAAAATGCAAATATCACAGTAAAAAAGGAGACTGAAAATCCTTTCAGTTCCTCACAACGGTTTTGGGTTTGTCCTTGCTGGACTGTTGTGTGCCTTTTAAAAAAGTTGTGTGATTAGTCAGAATTAACGTTTTTCAAAAAGATCTCTAAATCTTTCCATATAAGCTATAAAGTAATAAAGATAGAAACATAAATGATGTATAATATAAATAATAAATGAAAACGTTCATTTTGAATATTTTACTAGATACAAAATTAACTCTTAACAATAAAGTGTAAACTTATGTTTCTGTAATGTCTGCCTTTCAGAAAATATAAAATCATACTTTAAAAAAAATGTTGGCCTGTAGATGTTTTTCTATAATCATTCACTTCAATATTAAAAGAATTGATTTATTTTACCATGGAGCCTCGGTTTCATCAAAGTAAGTGTGCAGTTGAAACCTTAACGATTGCTTAACTAGCTTAACTTCGATTTTTCGACGTAACTTTTAGGCTATTGTAGTAACTATTGTTTAAACAACCTTAATTTCATTTTCAATTTCAAGTCGACAAAATTGATGATTAGAGTCGACATTAGATGATCAGATTGACAGTCAACACCTAACTCTCTGATCGTGATCCATACGTCTGCAATGAAATGGAGGGCGCTGGTCTATAATTGTGGGTCCAGAAATGCGGGTCTGAATCTGCAGGCGCATGTTTCCTCAGGCTACAGCCCTCTGGAAGAAGTTGCTCCTCAGCCTGGTTTATCAGCGAGTTGAAGGAGTGCTGTCTCCCTGAAGGCAGAGGTGAGAGGTGGTGACCTTGGTGTGTGCAGCTCCTGCTCATGCTGCTGGATTTCAGTGTAGTACAGTCAACATACACAGCATGAAAGTCTGAAAGCCTAACTCCGTCCTCCTCACCACACTGGTCAGCGGTTTGTTGTCTTCTGCCGAGCAGCTGGCAAACCACCCTGTGACTCCCTGACAGGATGCCGACGTTGTGCTCCTGTAGAAGCTCACCTGGAGCTGAGTGTGCGGTTTGGCCCACTTTAACATCCTCAGGAAGAACCGTCTCTGTTGTGTTTCCTTCACCAGGTGTGAAGTGTTTACGGATTTGTTTCTATTTCTCTGTTTCAGGTAGAAGTCATGGGTAAAACACACGGCTGGCGGCGGAGCGCGGCAGGCTTCGAGCCGACTCAACAAGAAAACTTAGGAGCTGCAGAGGAGTGAGGAGGCGTATCGGTCCACAACCTCTTCAGCCTCACTTCAACTTGTCCCTTCTGGACTGACTGTCAGGTCGCATCCAAGCGAACTTTGGAGATTTTTGATGCGGCTACAGAGGCGTCTGATTGCAGCCAACAGCCTCGGTTCCCTCTGAATTTTATTTTATTTTATTTTATTTTATGTCTTCCTGACTCCCAAACAATCATGAGAAGCTCCAGAACAAACCTGCTGCTGGGTTGCGTGCTCCTCTGCTCCGCCTCCCTCCTCTACTTGGGAATGAGCGGGATAGACTGCCCCCCGAAAAGCCACCGCTACCGGTGGATGGAGCTCAACCTGGGCTCGGGCAACCAGAGCCTGGCCCTTACCGAGCACTTCCCTGAAGACACACCCATCATCTTCATCGGTGGCTTTCCCAGGAGCGGCACCACTCTGATGCGCGTGATGCTGGATGCCCACAATGCCGTGCGGTGTGGAGAGGAGACTCGAGTGATTCCTCGCCTGTTGGCCATGAGAGCCACATGGAGCCGCTCTGTAAAGGAGCGAATACGATTGGACGAAGCCGGGGTCACTGACCAGGTGTTGGACTCCGCTGTGAGAGCTTTCCTGTTAGAGGTGAGTATGTCCGCTCTGCTTTGGAAACCCATTTCAGTGTGTTTACACAGACAGTTTTGCATGGTGAAGTACACAAATTGAAGATTAAACTACTTACATTTGTTAACTAAAGATAAAAATACTGTTCGGTGCTGGGTTTGCTAACATTCAGCACGGACAGCACCTCAGTGTGTGGAAAAAAGTACGTTTTTATGGCGAACTTAGACGCGGGGGCAGTGCCCCTCCATCACTCACACATATGAAAGGAAAGATGAAAACAGACCCTAGGTTAAAAAAAAAACGAAAATTACCCTTTTATGTAACAGCATGTACCATATTCTAATGTCTAGCGTTGCATTTGGACATGGTAGTCATGTTGAAGCCTGCCTGTGTCTTGTAGCGATGTATAACCTCTTTATTAGTGGACTGAATTATCAGGCAACTACAGCATCACTAGAAGTTTTTTTTTGTTCTGTTCTTTGTCCATCATTAATTTAAATACATACCAGTGTGGATTATTGTTGTTTACTTTTTGATACAGCCGGGGCTCAAAATTGTAACAAAAACAGTCGGCAAGCACAGTGTGGAAGCTTCTAAAAGCACCATTTATTCGTTAAACATGTAAACGTCAGTAAATTAAGGCATGAACGGATGTAATTCACAAAACGTGCTGAGCCTGTCAGAAGCAGTGTGATCCTCCAGGTATGCGGGGAGGCACACTACAGACCAGTGGTCTCGTTATTCCGACTGCCTGAGCGAACATGACGTGATCACCAGGCGATCGGTGCTCCGATTGCAACTTAAATTGTCTTATGCATGAAATGTGCTATAAAAATTAACTTGCCTTTACTGTTGGCCCAACTCAGAAAATGGTATCCCTCCAAGATAGCTACTTTCTAATTATAGTGTATAACATTTTAAAACAAAAACCAGCTGTGAATATGTGCAAGATGAGAACACCAGCCAATGGTGATCATTATTAACACACCACACATTGATGTGACAGTTTACAAACAACCCACCTTAACAGCATAAATACTGATGAGAATACTGCTGCTGTTTATACTTGACACATACAGTAATGAACATAAAACATTTTAGATAAGAAAATAATAAAAGACAGCAGGGGAGTGGGGGGGTGGTACCTTAAATCAGGAATCTTTGGGTCCTCTGCAGTTTAGAAGTTTTTTGGGTTTTTTCCACATCATCATTCATGATTTATTCCAAATTTCCTTCATAAAATGAGGACAAGTGAAACTCATGATAATCACCTTCAGCACCTGCAAAGCAAACTAAAGAGAACAGCTCGCATTAGGGAGTGTCACACTTTGCATATTCCAATCCTTCCTAAACAAAGGAGACACAGATGCTGTTGCCTCTGTACCACATAAGTGTAATCCTCCAGTTATTGAATGTGTACTCTCAGATTTCCTCCACTTTGTTCTTATCCATCACCCTCTGGCCAGACTCTTCCTTTACTTGTCTTTATGGTCATTGGTCATTTGGACTTCTCCTTCCCAGAAGGGACCTACTGCACATGCTGATTTGAATGGTTCATTTCAAACTATTTAAAAACATGACAATTATTTTAATTATTATGTCAAAATACACTTTTCTATGTGTGTATTTCAGGTGATAGTCGGTCATGGAGAGCCAGCGCCTCGTCTTTGCAACAAGGACCCGTTTGCACTGAAGTCTCTGTCCTATCTGGCCCGCATCTTCCCCAAAGCTAAATTTGTGCTCATGCTACGAGACGGACGGGCTACTGTCCACTCCATGATATCACGCAAGGTGGGTGATTTCTCTCCCTCTCTCCTGTTTTGCACACACGTTTGCAGATTGGCAATTGTTAAATGGCTGTACAGGAGGTGTGTGGGCAGGGTTTACCCCACCTCTCACCATCACACTGAACAGGACAAAGCAGACACGGCAAATGACTGACAGGCTCCCTGTGTGGATCTTACAGGTCACCATCTCAGGTTTCGACTTGACCAGCTACAGGGACTGTCTGACCAAGTGGAGCAGTGCCGTAGAGACCATGTTCACCCAGTGCCAGGCCGCTGGGGAAGCCAGATGTATGCCAGTTCGCTACGAACAGCTTGTTCTCCGCCCAGAACAGGAAATGAGGAAGTTGCTCAACTTCCTGGAGCTGCAGTGGGATCCATCAGTGTTACACCATGAAGAGCTGATTGGAAAGGCCGGCGGTGTGTCGCTCTCAAAGTGAGTAATTACAGTGAAATGTGGATGTGCCACGCTTACCTTTTGTAATACGTAGCAACCCAGATGGTTTAGATTTTAGATTTTTCAAACATATTGAAATGTTTCCGGGTCTTAAAAGTTTGTAATGCATTTTAAAATTAAACACCAGAGACTTTGTTTGTGGTGGTGGGAAAGGTTTAGAGGCAGTTAAATCAAAACTTCACCAAACTAAACTGAAACTGTTAGCACAGCAAAGTGTTTCCAATAGTTCACTGTATGTTAGTTCAGCTCAGTAAGGTGGACAGTCACACAGCAGATGGATATTATTGTTTATAAACAAATATTGAGCGTATTTTCATACAGTTTCTTCAAGAGAATGTTGGCTGTCTCACTGGGCAGTCCACAGTGGAGATGATTAGGTTTTAGATTAAAAAGATGTGGGTACTTTTGCTGGCTGCTGTTCTGATAAAGAGTCATTAGAGGGGTCTGGACACTGGCTGGATATAGCGATAAATTCACTAGGCAGCAACTCTGTATAGCTGTAACTGCCTCTCGTCATTTCCTTGCGGTGAAAAGTTGCCTTAGTAGATTTTAAAGGGACTTACAGTTGAGAATGTATCCCCTGCGTGTGTGTGTGTATGTGTGTTCAGGTCATTGATGAGGGTGGATAGTTAAAATTAGACGATTTTATAATTTCTGCCCACTTCTGCTCCTGGAAATTTCCATTATTATCAATATCGGAGACCAAACAGAGGAAACCTATAAACTGTGTGTGCTGAATGTGTTGTTAAATCCATTCATACATACGAGGGGCTTAGTATTATATACACACATACCATGTGATCAAGAATTACAGAGTCATTAATCTGTTTATTGAAATCCCACCCTGCTGGCTTTAATGCTGTGATTTCAGGGTCAAAGTTTCCTGTTTTTCAGGCTTCTGAAAGGCATTTGTGATTGACACACTCCTCCGTCAATAAAATAACATCTTTTTTTTTGTTTCTTGTTAATTGCTGCAAGATAACACTGTTTCACTTCTCCTCATCAGATTAGTCATATGTGTCTTTGTGGTTTTGTAATCTAAATGTAATCTGTCCTCAGTTAAGTGTCCGTATTGCGTGTGGGTGAAAGAAAGGTGATGCAGGTCATTTAAAACCCCTTAACAATCTCCCAAAAAAAATCCAAAAACTTCTAACAAAAGGATCTCCTAATATAATTGGATCTTGTTTCTAAGCTTTTTGGAGAACATGCAAAAGCAAAGTCTCTTTATAGAGTAACCTTCTAAATCTTTCTCACTCTTTTACATTTAAAGTTATTTGGATTTTTCTTTCAGGAAGAGGGCCCATGGATGGGCCCTGGTCAGTTAAGGGGATACAACTTCCTTGATTGATGTAAAATAAAACCAGTTTCACTTTCCTGGGCTGAAGAATGGAGAGTTGCCGACAGACACCTTCATGGGATCCTTTATATTTGAGTTTGGATCATATTTTCTGATCCACTGTCCTCAAAAACGGACCATAAGTTTTTAATAATATAATTTGTTCTGTTTACGTGCACTAAAATATTTTTTTTTACAAGCAGCCCTAATATCAGGGGTGCGATCCTTTTCAGATAAAGGACCTAATTTCTTTTCTTTTTTATGTTATGTTTTATTTTTTACTGTAATTGTCTTTCATCTTAGGGGGATTACTACATAATAACGCAGCATGAAGAGGAAGGACATCTTTGCTTCTGTCAGACTTACTAAAAGAAAGAAAATTAAAAAATAAAATAAAATGTTGCACAAGCTGTAAGGGAGATTTGAACAAAATTATAGTTGTGTACTTGAGCTGAATGAGTCACAGGGAATCCAGAAACTGCTTCTAAAGCACCCAAACCTTTCAAGGTCAGGCAGAGCTTACAGACCTCCTGCAGCAGATTTTTAATTTGCGTGGCTCTGCTGGTTTGTCGTGGTTTAAGCTGAGCATCCCTTTGCTGGTAGCTCAGGGGGATTTGGTGGGGATCCAGCCACTGAACACTGCTAAACCCAAACCTGCTGTGTATTTGGAGGAACTGGGGCAGAAAGAATTAGCAGCCTTATTTTTGATTAGTTACACAACAGCTGGACAGTATTAGTCACAAAGATGTTTTATAACCAATTTAGAAATGTGGTCCCCCCATGTGGGGCTGATGCAGTTCTGAAAAGTGAATGTGCTATTTTTGTGTGTGTGTATGGGGTTTGTATGAATCATTGAAAATGCGATAAATGGAGAGACATATTTTAGGTTTATGCCCAAAATGTGCTTCACATGTTTGTCTTACCGGATTTGTTTCATGCTTTTCATTCCTTTAATACTTTCATCCAACACACCTGTGAATAGCACTCTTTTCCTTCGTTATTTTGCTATTGGATTTTTTTTTTACTTGTTTTTTTTTAAAATAAATCTGTGAAAGTTCCTTTTCTAACTTAACTTAACTGTTTTGCTTTTTATATTTTTTATGTCTTTTTAGAATTAAAATATTACACAAAGAGAGCCATTTCTCTTTTTATCCAAAACAAATAAAATGTTATAAACTGATATTTATTACCACATTTCATAAGGTTATGGCAAATTAAGTACTAACAGTACTTACTAGTACTAACTAACTAATCAGTTACTTATAACATGAGTTATTTATTGAAGAACTTTGCATCTTTTAAATAATCATTATTATCCAAACTGGCCGCACATCAACTGAGTTTTCATCTCTGCACAGGGTCGAGCGTTCAACAGACCAGGTGATGAAGCCGGTCAACACAGAGGCCCTCTCTAAGTGGGTGGGACACATTCCCACGGACGTGATCAGCTACATGGATGAAATCGCCCCCATGTTGGCTCGGCTGGGCTACGACCCCCACGCCAACCCGCCCGACTACACTAAAGCAGAGCCCATGGCATCTCCAGTCAACTATTCACAGGTGACAAGCAGAGAAAAATGTCTCCCTGTTTTTGTTCATTCTTCTCAAACAGACAATTTCATTTAATTTAATGTCTTTATGTTTTTGTTTTTTTATTATTTAGTTTAAAAAAATCAAACGGTTGATGTAATTTTCCATCATATTACACAAGTGCGCTCTGTTCATGATTGGTATTTTTTCTCCTCCTATTATCTTACATAATATTAAAACTTAAACAATATTAAACATGAACAACATTGGAATTTTAAACCTGAAGTTTATAAATGTATAAACATCTGTAACAATCTATAAATATCTTTCTGACACCTTCTTTTACTTCTTTCCTTCACACAATGTTTCCTGTCATCCACGTGTCATTGTGACGATATGCCTGCTTGTTTTCAATTGTCCCAGCTCCCACATGCCTCCAGCATGCCTCACAAAGTAATTGAGCTGCTCATCAAGTTTTCTGCAAGCTTCTAAATGAGTCAGATGTGTTAAAGTATGAATAAAATCTAAAACATGCAGGGCAGTGGTCCCCAAGAACAGGATTGAGAATCTTTGCTTTTAGCCTCAACACTGTCCATGATTCAGTTCTTGTTTCTTCTCTGTTGCTGTGTTATGGAGGAACTTTGCTCCTTAAAAGTTGCTGTAAGCTTCTGAAAAATGTTCTGTTGTTTGGAACTAAAGTTTACTCGAAAGGAGAAAACCTTTATTATTGTTACTCATTATTATGTGTAGGCTCTTCTTGCCACTTTTTCAGAATTTTTACCTTACAGCATATCATTGCATTACTGATCAATTTTAGATGTAATCTCTGGTAGTTACAGGTGTGCAACAACTTGCCCATAAATAAATTAGGTTGTTTTAAAGTCCTTCTAATCAGTCTGTGAAGAAGAAAAAATCATTCCCCTTTCATGATAACTAGCTGGGAGGACAGTCTCCCTTTTTCCCACAGATCCTCTGGGTTTCTTCTTTCAGCCTTGATAATGTCTCCTGTCCTCAGTGAACGCTGTCTTTTCTTTCCACAGAGAGTGAAAGCAGCAGACGCTCCTCCCACCAGTTAAACATGATGTTCTGCAACTTGGACGCAGCTTAAACGAGAACTTCAGGTTTCGGCAGTGATTAATCTGTCAGAAGAGAATTGTTATACGTGCATTATTGCTTTGTTCATAAGACTTGTGGGCTGTGTCTATGAGTGCACACTGGTGGAGTGCTTAAATTATGGACTTATCAAACTGTTTAAGGTTTACATCTTGATACTTTAATCTGGCTGGAGTGGACCACCTCCTCTGAGAGGTTGGCTCCTTCTCATACTTCATCATCTCCATGGTGAATCGTACCATATTGCATTTTTGACGCATCCTGTTACCTCCTACCTGAGAGTATTTCACACGTCTGCAAGTTGTTTTGACTTCATCACAATGTGAATGTGTCTTCAGACGAATTTCCCACTGAAAGCTCAGTGTTCATGAAGCATAATGACTGTATATTTTTAAGATGTGTGTTTATTTTCTTAATAAATTATTTTGATGTTGTCCATTTATTGAATTTTTTATTATTATTGTTTATTGCTGACAGTTAGAATTTAGACCCAGACAATATTTCTCACCTTATATGATGAACTGTACATACTGTTCGCCAGTAAATTCATTTACACAATCCACAGCGCCCTCCAGTGGTGCCTTGACAGTATCACACACCCCATAGAGCACAGATGTGGTTAGTTGGGCTAGTTGTTCAAAAGATTCAATCTGGATAAAAGTTATCCGGATTAAATCAAATTTTAAAAAAAGGATTGTTCAAAAGAAAAAATGGATTACATAATCTGATAATATCACTTAATCCAATCCCATCCTTTATCTGAATAAAACCTTCAATTTGGGTTGTTTAAAACTTTGGAGTTTGATCCAAACTGGATTATTCTGATCCCAGGAGGAGGGTGGATTCAGTGTGGATTCCAGGTGCAAAATACAAGAAAATTAACTTAAAACTGGTCAAATATTACATCTGTCTCATTTAGTTTTATATACACATCCAGATTTAACCAGCTTTTGGTTTTTTTCATCTTTTACAAAGCTAAATTAGATTTAAAAAAGACAGAACCTCTCGGCTGACTTTTACAGTCTAGTCAGTGAACAAATAATGAAAAATAAACAAGAAATGGTTAAATAATCTTCTAAATAATTGAATTACAAACAGAAATTTAGCTTTTATGTCTCACGAATAATAATTATGGTGACATAGTTCAAATAATTTTAAACAATTGCATCTCATTTGGCACCCCTGTAGTCAATCTGCTGCAGGAGGATTTTCTGGTACCTCAGTAAGTTTAGATGCATCATGAACATCATAGATGTGCAGATTTAAGGAGGTGACGTTGAACCCACAGTTACAGAGGAACGGCCACCGGTTCCTCCAAAAGAAGAGAAGACCTTTATTGCAGACCTGAGGAAGAAGGTGGATCCTCAGAGGGTCAGCTGTCAGTTACACAGGACCTCAGGAAAGGGGCTCAAATCTTCCTCTGCTGACTAGAAATGATGATGATATACCTTCAAGTTGTTTCTCATAAGTCAAACTTAAGGAGCTCTTCTCACAAAATATATCACTTTTACTACCTCCATAGTCTGCATCTTATAATAGAACTGCCCTATCACTCACTCACTGTTTCTACTATTATCATCATGGCTGTTGCCATTATTATTATCACTATTACAGTATTACGTTTATGATATGATATAAACCCAGATTTTTTAAGGCACAACTTAAGTGAACTTTGATGAACTAATGTTTATTTGTACATCATATATCTGAAGCTTAAAAAGGAAGGAAGGCCATGCATACCCTGGATTAACAGCTGCTGGATTAACAGCCTTTATCAGATCGATTCAAAAGTTATGGACAAAGAGATTTGTAGAAAAACGGTGATGCAAAGCCCAACTGAAGGATGATTGTAATGTGTAATTATTGATTTCTGGAGAAGGAAGCCCCAGCCTCTTTTTTAAGTTTCTGTGCAAAAACGACATACCCAAAATGAATTGAGTATATATCTCTGCATCTACAAGGTCTATTTGAATAATTTTGGTGTCAGAAATGACTGATATGGTCTTGTAGCAGAGGTTCTCCTGTTTAATTTTATGTGCCATAAGACTATATTTCTGCATGATTAGCACTGCGTTGCATGTCTTTGCTGCAGAAATTCTGTATTGCCCCCCGAACGTAAATCCAATGGAGCTTAAGAGGTTAAATGTATTACTCACCCTATTTTCAGACAGGAGTTTGTTTTGGTGTTGTTTTGGTGTTTTGTATGGTGTGGTTCCACTTCCAACTTCTATCCTGGATCAGGACGCTGATTTGCTGCAGGTTGAGCTGTAATTACATTTTATAAGGCTGTTTTGATGCTTTTTTTCCTCACCAGTTGGTAGTTTTGCTGGATCCTCCTGGACACAGGCTTTGTGGCTTATCTTTCATTTTGTCCATATCCAACATTTCTTCATATTAGGTTTTCCCAAAATGGTCTTAAAGGTTTGCATTCTCAAAATGATTCAAAATCCTTCTATTTCTGAAAGTCTGTAAGACAATAATGCAATGCCAGACTTTTAGCAGTAGAAGATGGTGTCTCCTGCTGTATGAAAGCTGGAAGACTCCAGAAACGCTTCCCCTAATCCCATTACTCAGGTTGCACACTTGATTGACTCCTCTCTGTGCTAGCAGAATAGGTGAAAGAAATGAGAAGACAGAGGCGGAGTAACGGGGAAAACAAGACCCCCTTGCTTTGTAAATATCACAGTACAGCTGCCGGATTTCAAGGCAAGGCAAGTTTATCTGTATAGCGCATTTCATCTTCACGACAGTTCAAGCTGCTTTACACACAACATTATAAATATTGCAGCTCGGTGGAGAAAGCATTATCAATTAAAAACAGAAGTAAAAACACAAATACGAAAAATTATTCAAGAAGGAACCTCTCAGAGAAGAGGAAAAGAAAACTCATCAACAGTATATAGTACGGTTGAACGATATGGACAAAAATGTTATATCTCGATATTCATGCCAGATATCTTGATAATCACACGATAAGACTACGAGTTCGGTGAAAACCAAGTATTTTTCAGAAAAGTATAACTTCCAGAGCTGTACATACAGGACGAACGCGAGGGAAATCTATATAATTTATATTGTTGCTTTTTTAATATTAAATTATTGTATATTCATATTTCAATAAAGATACATCTTCCAGCCCTACTATGTAGCCTAGTTGCCTTTAATTCAGTTTACAATGTCTTGTTTCATTCCAACATAACAAACAAAGATAACTTTAACTAGCTTAAGCCTTTGTCACTCATAGGAACTTAAATATATTTTAAAATGTTCATTACTATTTATGGATGTCAGGTAAGTATCACCACTTAGTACCCTAAAGGCATGTGAAGGGAATGGACCCTTGGGGGACTCTACATATGAAATGATCTGTTGATGATAAGATGTATGATGTTAAATAGACACAGTTGCTGAAGGTTTGTATGAACTATTCACTCTTTAATGCGTCAGATCTTTTATTCTGTGATGTGTCCTCCCAATCACTTTGCCCTGACTGAGGAAGATCTGCTTAATGGTTGTGTTTTTTTATCTTCTCCATCACTCTCTCTGCAGCCAGTTTGCTCGGTCGAGTTTACGCCATGAGGCCAACATAAAAAGCGTATCGCTTTTCACATTAATTAGAATTTACTATGATTCAATCAGCGACGGAACATCACGACACTCCATGACGTCGGCAAAGAACGACGTTTCCGTAGCAACTGGGGCCGGTCGGTTTCCCGCAGCGGTCGCTGTGCTACCGGAGCTCGTCAAGCGGCGGAGGGATTGTCGTTCGGTTAACGGGATACAATCTCTGGCTTGTGGGGCTTAAAGAGACACGAGGACGACGCTGTTTTGAGGGGTCGAGCCCGCAGTTCCGCGCGGAGATGCTGAACATGTGGAAAGTCAGGGAGCTGGTGGACAAAGCGTGAGTACCGTTATTTGTTAGCCGGAGCTAAAGCGCCAAACGGCTCCTGGGCTAACCGGCGAGGCGGGCGGCATCAGCTGGGCAGCATCAGCAGCATTTACCGCTGACGGTGGAGGGGATGCGGGCCGTGACGTCACGCCGATAGCCTCAGCTGTTAGCTTTAGCTAACTGGCTATGTGCCAATCCTTAACCCTGTTCATAAATAATAATAATAATAATAATAATAATAATACGTATTTGTTAGCGGTATCTTCCATCTTACTCATTTCTGAGCCACTTTGTGCAGCCTAAGCCAACCGGAACACATAACTGGAATATAAGGATTAGTACCTGCTTCATTACGATGCTAACTGCGCTAGCATCGCTAAGCCCAGGTCAGCCCTGCTGTGTGTACAGGACAGTGCTGCAGCAGCCTCACGCCCCGTCCCACCCTGCTGACGCTCGCCACCTCTGCTGTGCCTTCAGACAGCATTATAAACCCACAAGAAGATCAATCATTAATAGTGGGTAGATGGAGAGAGTGGTAAATTATTTATATGTGAGCTGTTCATTTCCTGCTGGATTGCTACCACTGATATGTACAACAGCACCGGTCTGGTGAGGCCCACACCCCCTGGTCCCAAGCAGCGAAGCTGGTTAGCTACCAATACATCCAGCTGTTGTAGCTACAGTAGTACTTCTATATTATGTTGTTTTTTTCGTGCATGGACTGATTTTGTGATCTCTGTAATGTGCAGCATAATCCACAATGAATGTAGTGGCCTCCAGCAGGAGGGTGAACAGGCTCTTCCTGTCCCGTCTGCTCCCACAGCCACACTGATGTGCGCTGCAGTTACCCAGTAAAAGCCAAACCAGGACCCGTTTAAAAGGTGCAGCAGCAGCAAAACCAACTCTTTCCTGAATTTGTATTGGGCCAGATAAATAAACTTGCTCCTTGGAAGATGCTCTTATGTTAAAAAACATCAACAAACCAAAAAACCTAAAAACAAACAAACAATGAAACCAGTTTTTATTGCAGTTTGGAGGAATTCATGAGGCTAAAATTAAATGTGTGCATAATGTTTAGCACATCTCTTTCATAACATATAAAAAATAATCTAATACAGTTTGACTTCTGGTGAAAGGAATAAAATAGATGCCATTACTGAGTGAACTAAAACTGAGCATGACTTCTGTTACTGTACAGGAAACTTCAAATTCACTGTCAGTGAGTCCTATTTATAAAACTCTTGTTTTACTCACAAGCTTAGCAGAAAAAAACTTTGGTTAAGATGTTGTCATGAGATGTTGTGATGTTAAATTGTGTATATTTATACTCTCAAACATTTCACCAACTATATTTTAGCACTTGTCATGAGTAATTTAAAGTTTTTAGCCCCCATTTGGGTGTCTGAATGCTGAATGCAGGTCTCTATTAGACATGGTTGTTCCATTAACATTTGTTATGTATGCTATTATTCTAATATTAATGTATTCAAGTTAAAACTCACACTCCATTCAAAACAGTAAAGCCAAGCTTCATAAACATTCATTTACCCTTTGTCCAAACTGAAACTGAACTGGGCTGTTGCTTTAAAGAGTAGAGCTTGTCGTGCAGTACTCGGAGTACAGGGAAGAGAGTATTTTTGGGGAAATCTAATTGAAAAGACATGATATAGAAGAAGCGGAAGCAGCAGAGAATGACAGACAAAGGCTTTCATCAGCCGCTGATTGTGTCTGGCTGGGCGTGATGAATAAACTCTCATTATTGATCTGCCTCCACAGAACTGGCAGCAGCAGCCTTTCTCTTCTCACAGATCAAGTCACACTGATACATATCCCCTGCTGTAGTCACAGGGAAAAACGTGGTCATATGGGTTGTTACTCTCGTGCACAGATTCCTGTTATTTCTTCTAGCTGGGAGTGTACCTCATTTTGAGAAAGAGATGGAAAGTCAGGAAGGTGAAGCATGTGCTTACTCTAAGAGCTATTCTAAGATTGAAGATTGGAGCAGTCAGAATAGGGGGATAAAAGGGAATATTTTAAAAATAGTATAGTGCTTTGGCGTTGATATGTTTTTTCTCTGGATCAAGCCCTGTTCATCAGGAGATAAAAACAAACACAGCTGCAGCTCAGCCACAAAAACAAAGAGGTCAGGAAGCAGGCGAAGCTGATGCTTGTGTGTGCCTCATTTTTTTCCTCACACACGTTCCTCACATACAGTCCTGCTTCAGCTCACTTTGATGCGTACACTACCTCCTCTCTCTTTATGCCCTGAAAAGCTTGTGTGCCTTACTACAAGACGTTCAGCTATTATTAGAAGTACAGCAGCTAGTACACTTAGTTTTTTTTTGTTTGTTATTAGAAAAACATAAAATTTACATTACATTACAAACTGTAATACCATTTGCATAATTTGTCTTTTCCCTCCGGGATTAGTCCAAAAAATTAGTACAAAAAACTAAACAATTAGTACTGGAATTGTTATGACTCAAAAACTTTACATTGATATGAGTAATTCCTTAAATAATGAAGCTTTTCCTTGTAATTCATTTTAAAAAAAATGTTTCCTCAACAGCACCAATGTGGTGATGAATTACTCTGAGATAGAGTCCAAGGTTCGAGAAGCCACCAATGATGACCCCTGGGGGCCCTCTGGTCAACTAATGGGGGAGATAGCTAAGTAGGTGTAACACACTCACACACATGCCTACTTTATTCACACTGCTCACAAAATCTGAATTTCCTCTGACCTGGATACTTCATATACGTCTGTATGTGTAGATCTACCTTCATGTATGAGCAGTTCCCAGAGGTGATGAACATGCTGTGGACCAGGATGCTGAAGGACAACAAGAAGAACTGGAGACGAGTATACAAGGTAAGATCCCACTGATTTTGACTGGTAGGATGTCAGTTGTAAATGTTTTGTATGTGTTGAGCTGGACTCCTTGTTTCTGTAAGTGTGGCTGAATTTTGTCAAGATGCAGAAGCATAAAAAACAATTTTTTTCTTAGAGACCATTTAGTTCAGGGACTGAATATCACTGAGTAGACGTACAGTACCAATCAAATATTACCCAAACTAGTGCCGATGCTGACTATGCTGATCTCGCCATAGTTTTTTACCTTTCAGCTCTCTCACTTTACTATCAATCTTCCCCACACAGGCCTTACTGCTGCTGGCCTACCTGATCAGGAATGGCTCAGAGAGAGTTGTGACCAGCTCCAGAGAACACATCTACGACCTGCGTTCTTTGGAAAACTACCACTTCATCGGTAATCGCTCACTGAAAACCAACCACTCTAGTGTGGATGAGATGTGGGAAAAAGTTGGGATGTCACAAGGATTACTATTCACAAAAATACGTCTTTAGTCTGGATAGTAGTCCAGTTTTTAATTTCTGACTTTGATTGTGTGTTATTTGTGTTTCTGTGTCATACAGATGAAAATGGTAAGGATCAGGGTATCAATGTACGTCAAAAGGTGAAAGAGATGGTGGAGTTCATCCAGGACGATGACAGACTGAGAGAGGAGAGGAAAAAAGCCAAGAAGAACAAGGATAAATACATCGGCGTCTCATCTGACAGTATGGGTGTCGGAGGGGGAAGCTTTAAGGGCTGTAAGTAACTAACAGTTTCTTTTCACTGTTTAAGTGGAATAAAATAATAATGACACTTTCCACTTTCAATTTTCTTTAGGACACTTTGTAAAATTAGCCTTTTTGAAAAGTTAAAAACTACATTAAAAGGAACCTTTACATATAAGTTTATTGATTATTAGATTTTTCTACAAAGCCATAAATAAAAAGAGTAAATACAAAGTAGTTAATTAATTACAGAAGATCATCACACAGTCTGTAATCAGGAATTATTGAGTCATTTATGACCTTTAAGCTCATTAACTGAAATAATTATGAGTTAAATTATGTCAAAACAGTATTTTAAGTAAATAAGTTGTAGATGTTTTACTTCAACTAGTGCAGTAACAATCTTGATAATGGCATTATTACAGTACAGTCACTACCGGTATATTTTTTCTTATTTGTCCAGCTAGTTATAATTAAACATCATTGTAAATTCTTCATTCATTCATCTTAGATTTAATCAGACGAAACAACTTTAAAAAAGCATTTGATATTTCCAGCAACTCTGATCTCATTATACATGAATAATCTTACACATATAGAAATGGAATTATAGATATTACACAACATGTGGTTGGATTTTAAGGTGAATTTTTGTCTTCTGATCACTCCTCTCCAGCTAATGAATTGGATCGGAGTAAGTGGGACGAAGACTGGGACAAGAGTAAAGGAGCTTTCCCATTCAGTGAAAAGCTCGGAGAAATTAGTGATAAAATAGGCAGCACCATCGACGACACAATCAACAAGTTCAGAAAGAAGGAACGAGACGACTCGCCAGACCGAGTCAGGTGAGCATTTACAATATAGACTGGCAAACTTTGGCTGTGGAAAACAAAATTATCTTTAAAGTTATGCATCCACGAAAAACGCTGTGACCTCTAACATGTGTGTAACATAAGCTGGTGTGTGTGTAACTTGGCTTATACATTGCATAACCAAACAATACTAAACACTTATCACTACTCTTAGACACACAAAGCCAGCGGAACAACAAAACAATAGCATAATCTCCTGAGTGCTTATCCATCCTCCTTCTGGTTGCTATAGTGACAACGAGGAGGACCGAGCATCGAAAAACGGGAGACAGGAAACGCTCGAGTTTAAAGACGAGGAGGAAACTGTCACAACAAAGAGTATCCAGATCACGCAAGCAACAGAAACCACAACCACCACCACGCGGAAACGCAGCGGGGGAGTGAGCAGCAAGACGCTGGACCTGGGCGCCGCGGCCCACTACACAGGAGACAAGAGTCCCGAGGAAAAGGTATCTCCAGGATGCTGCTGTGCCTTTTTCTCAGTTCAGTATCACTCTGTGCATGTGTTCCATCACTGAGGCCCTCCTCTGTTCAGCCCTCAGTCAGACAGTCTTCAAGCAGTGGGCTCGCTGACCTGCTGGTGATTGACCCTTCATCTGGTCAGAGTAACACCACAGGTAGCTACTCTACTTCTACTTCTAGATTAAAACGTGTCCACAGTCTGTACGTATAACTTTATCCTTGTTTCCATCATTATAGGAGGCGCTTCAGACCTCATTGGTGGCTTTGCTGACTTCTCCTCCCCTGCAGCCTCTGCCAGCCTCCCCACCTCTACTGGTACATTTATCCCCTGTCTCAGATCATGTTGTAGTAGGGATGTAACGATACTTCGAAAATCGATTTAAAATCGATTCAAACTGGTTTAAATGGCAGTCGATGTAGAAAAGGAAATTTGATTTGCATGCAATGCATCAATGCAATCAATACAGATGAGGCTCAAATAAATAAAACTTCTTTTGTTCATAAAAAGATTTGTGATCATTTCCATGTCTATAAAAATGATTTTGTTAGTACAACAGGCAACAGAAGGTCACAGTTTTTAAACAAGTGAGAAAAAGGCAAATGTAAGAAAAAGAAAATTCATTTTGCCTTAAAATAACTCAAATTAATTTTGTTGGAAAAAAATTGTAAAAAATCAAAATCGAGAACTTAAAATTGCGAATCGAATCGAATCGTTGCTTGAGTAAATCGTTACATCCCTATGTTGTGGTGAACCTCACTGTAAATTTAAAGGAGAATTTGATGGAGAAAGGAATTATCAAGATTTCTCCAGTATTTAGTCAAGCAGGCAGGCAGCTAGCTAATGATAAGTATCAGGCAACTGCTCCCGCGTCTAAGTTCACCCTAAAAACTTGCTTGTTTTCCACACTGATTTGTTCTGATCGTCTCAACGATTGTCCGACAACGTTCTAGAGAGGACAAATGAACGAAAGTATCTGTATTAGCTGGCGATCGCTATGTGTCTGTGTCCTGTTATCTGTGTCCAAAACGCGCGGGATTATCCCAAAATCATGCGATAACTCGCGTCAATACGCCGGTGGGAGATTCCACTACGTGACACCCAAGACGCGGGAGCAGTTGCCCGATACTTACTGTTAACTGTGCTTTTAGCTGCCTGCCCGGCTAAATACTGGTGCTATCTTGAAAATTCCTTTCTCCATCCCTCACATGTATGAAACGAAAGATGAAAACAGACCCCAGGTCAAAAAAAAGTGAAATTCTCCTTTAATATGATCATAATAAGTCGTTGCTGTTTTACTCACAGTTGAACATGCCTCTGTTCTCTTGTGACCAGCTCCTGCATCATCCAATGGAAACGGAGAGTTTGGAGACTGGAACGCCTTTCCTGGAAGTCCTCCAGCTTCTTCCAGCTCTGCTCCCTCCCAGCCTGTCAGTGACCTGTTCGGCCAGTCGCCCACTGCCCCGGCGTCTAACCCCGCCCCCGTCCCACCGTCTGCTGAGCTCTTCGACCTGATGGGCGGCGTGAACCATAAATTAAATAATCCGCACACAACTCTCAGTGCCTCTCAGAGCATGACTTTCTCTCTGGGAGGGGTGACGCCAGGAGCATCTGTTGCCATGCCTACAATGCCCATGTCTCGTTCTCAACAGGTACATGTCAGAGAAAAATGGTCCAATTTGTCCCAAATTATATTAAAAAATAAAAAATACAGTAATTCATGAAAACTTGTTTATTACATGATGTCATCATGTAAAACATTAATATAACTAAGAAATGAATCATCTTACAATTGATAAATGGTAGCCTGGCTACCGCGACTAAAATTCTCAAGCTCCATATAGTCTGGCCAGGAGGCCTATTTAACCAATTTCAAAAATCCCAAAAAATCAATCAAATTTGAGCTTATTCAAAGAGCCGGGCTCAAGGCAGTGACGTAGTGCTACTACGAGTGGCAGCCGTTGGCAGCACAACTGTCAACATAGCTAACATGGAGCAGCGACGAGCGTTTAACAGAGCGGTAGAATCCGTTTTGAGCACATTAAACGGAAAATTCAAGTTGAAATTTGAGCAACGTGTAGCCTTAGAGGCATTTATTGGAGGGAAAGACGTTTTCGCCTTGCTCCCAACCGGCTTCGGTAAGAGTC